>CM061531.1:9043054-9205994 GCA_030545055.2 Neoaliturus tenellus
GAAATGATACTTAATTAAAAAGAAAAATCAAATACCAGGTTCTACAAAAAAAAATATTGTTCTACAAAAACAAAAAATGAATTAAACCTTTAAAATCTAATCTGCATTGCAAAATTGTAAACAATGAGCATGTATGATTATTTGAAATTATATTTTCTGAAGAAAAAAACATTAAACTAATGGTAAAATCGCCCTTTTTCTAATTGTACTACTCACTCAACAAGTCTTGATGAACGAATATTTTAAGTAGTTAGCTTATCACTAAATAACGGTCCGAACGTCTTGAATAGATGGGGTCACTGTTAGCTAAGCACTTGAAACACCGTTTGAGATCCACTTACATCGTTTACAATGTTTCCCTTCTATTTATATTTCCAAAGATCAGTCTGAAGTTTTGTTTGGAATGTTTGAAAAATAATCAATTCAATGTGTGATCAACAGCGTTGTTACACTTACGTATTGTATAGGGAAACAATCGTTCATTATTATAGCAAAGGTAATGATTCTATGAATTAATATTTAATTCAATTACTAGTGGGATATGTTTACAGTTGCCTTTGGTTCAAACGACATTAGTAGTGGCAAAACACCGGTTCTGCCCCAGTTCAAGGTCACTGATTTTTTTGGGGGTTGGAAGTGGCAGGTGTGGGGTTGGAAGTGTGGGGTGACAGTGATGGATGGGTTTGGGAAGTGGGTCAAGGTCATTTGGAGGGAGTTTTAAAAAAGTGGGAGCCGCAGGGGCTCGGTGGGAATGGGGAGGGGTGGGGCGGCGCCGGGCCGCGGGAGGTTTTCGTTTATTCTTAAAATTAAATTAAAATAATAGTTGCAAGATAGGAGAGCTCCTAGGTGTTTACAGTGCGAGTCGATACAGTAGAATGAGACATGTGTCCAAGGAAGAACGATCATATAAACCTGGTAATATAGTGAATACGAATAATTGGATAGCGTCGTCAATAGGAGTAACAAGATTGAAATGTTGATACTGCAGCATGTCAGTTAAGACAGCGTGCAAAACAGTATCAGTACAGTATGCAGTGTTGCACAGGCTAGGTTTTGCAAAGTACAACGGGTGAAAACTGTAGTATTTCTTAAGCTTAGCCAATGTAGTACGCGGTTTAGAAACTGTGAAGTTAGATTGTTTCTGTAAAATATGTTTTGTGCGTAAAAGTTTTAGTTGTAAAGAGTGCGAAGTCATAATAATACACGAAGGGGAGATGTGTACTCTCCGACAATCGGCGAGTATATGACCGGCGCCCGCGAGTGTGCCTGAATATATAGAGACTAATTAGCATAATAAGTGCAAACATATGTTAGAGTAAAAAAGCGTAAGTAAAAAAAAAAGTGTTAGACTAGGTGTTAGAGACTTGCGGATAGTTGTTCACTGTTGCCCTATCGCCACTATAATGACGCGCGCGCGGTACCGATGCCCGTTTTATAGGGGTTGTGTGGCCCCTCCCAACCCCCCCCCACCCCCCCCCTTCCCCTCCCCCTGAGAGGATGACATAAAAGAACAGAACTTCGGAGAGCTCAGTTATTTGTCGGGCGGCGCCGCGAAAGGTTGTAGCAGGGGGAAACATATAGGCGAAGAAAAGTATCGGTAGCCGCAGAAGTTAATTAATTATTCAGGTGCAGGATTGAAAGTAATGTGTTCCGTGCACGAATAAGTAGGAATACAATTGTCAATTGTACATGTAAATCTTGTACTGTAGCAATAACTATAATATTAGACGGTTGTAAAGTGTATGACCTGCTAATGTGCAAGAAATATCCCGTGCACGACTAAGTGGGATCACAATTGCCAATTGGACAGGTAAATCTTGTTTTGTAGCAACAAGTATAATAGTAGACCGTTGTAAGGTGTATCACCTGCAGGTGTGCAGGAAATGTCCCGTGCATAAATATAGAGACTAATTAGCATATTAAGTGCAAACACATTTTAGAGTAACAAGCGTTAGTTATAAAAGCGCTAGAGACTTACGGATAGTACCTCACCCGACCGATTCCGCCACCGAAATGGCACGCGCGCGGCAGCAACCCCTCTTTTTATGCGATCGATGAGTCACGTGCGACTCCCCTCCAACCCCCTCCCCGAGAAAACCGCATAAAAGAGCGAGCTTTGGGATAGCTCGGTTATTTGTCAGTCGGCTGCGGCTACGGTCACAAGAGTCAGAGGAAGAGACAGATAGTTTAAGAAAAGTATCGGTAATAGCGGAAGTTAATTAATTAATTATTCAGTTGTAGGATTGCAAGTATTGCTCTGCAGATAATCAAGTGGGGGACCACAACTGTGATTGAACAGGTAACTATTGTAGTATAGCAATAATGTTAATATTAAACGGTTGTAAAGTGTATAAGCTGCAGGTGTGCAAGAAATGTCTCTCGTACTGTAGCAATAATTATAATAGTAGACGGCCAGCAAGTGTATTACCTGCAGGTGTGCAAGAAATGTCTTGTGTAATGTAGCAATAAGTATATGATTGTAAGGTGTATTACCTGCAGACGTGCAGGAAACATAGCATGCACTATTCCACAGGTAAATCCCGTAGTGTAGCACTAATTATATTAATATGACCGAGAAGTAGCGGTTAGAGTTTAAGTGTTGTTAAAGTAAGAGAGTTATTTGCATATTAAGGAGGAAACAGGTGTGTAAGAATGGAACCTGCAATTAATCAGTGTGAGTTTCCTGCACACGATGTTAATTAGCATATTTAGTTAAAAAAAAAAAAAAAAAAAAAAAAAATGGAAACTCGACACAAAAATAAAATTGAGATCTATAAAATAACTGGTGTAGTGTTAAGAAATAGTGTAAAAATAATTAAAATGTTAAAATAAATCGTGTGTTATAGTACTATGTGGTATGAACTCACGGATTGGTTGTTTACCGCTGGGGTGTCAGCTCCCTATATGGGAGGCGCGCGAGCTTACCGTCGTTTATATACATGCGGATGGTTACTCATGCATGACCCCCCCCCCCCCCCCGACCGGACCGGAAGCCGGAAGCCCCCCCCCCCCGACGTCACAACGTCTTGGGTGTAGCGTGTAAGAAGTACCGACCAGGCCAAGGATTATGAGCATAAGTAATGCATTTCCAAACAATAGTCTATTGTATGTTAAAAACAAGTTGCGTGTTTCGGCGGCCTATTTCCGTTGGAACTATAATTAAGCGGCGGAAGAGGGTGGATAACAATCGACGATAATTATGCTGCCACACGATGGGGAAAGCCGCGGATGTACTTGTCAGCGGATGTAATTTGATGCTATCTAATGCAAATTGAGAGGTACAAGGCTCCACCTGCGTTTTAGGCGACCCACATGTAACAAAGCACATCCGTTTGGAATTTTCCACTGACGTTTCTGGAAAGTTCCGCGCCCCTCAAACCCCTCCCGGCCCCCCACCACTCTGGGAGCCGAGAACTATCCCGACGACTATTGCCGCCGCAGTCGGGCTCGGAACTCTGGACGCAGCGCTCCGACCCGACTCAGAGGGCAACTCAAATGTATAAGCGGCCGATATATAGAATCAGAAATCAGAAATATCTTTATTGCCAAAAAGATTCATACAATTTTTTAACAGTCTTTGTACCTAGGCCTGATTAAAACATCAAAAGATTACATATAGAGAGTGCAATGATACCTAGTACAACCTATATAAAATAAAACTTAAAAGCACTAACTTTACAAAGACTTATAAATAAAATGGCATAGCACCTCATTAGCCTAAGCTGCATTGAGGTACTTTCATTAATTATTTAAATAGAATATCAACGAATTGCAGAGGACAGGTGCTCAACAGTAAAATTAAACATTTATATAGTTCAGTATTTATGAACAAACAAACAATTGAGTTTTTATTTATTTAAAAAAATCTTCAATTTGGTCGATATTAAAAGTTAACAGCCATTGTTTTAGTTCTTTTAAAAATTTGGTGAGACTAGTGGCACCACTAATATAAAGTGGAATCTTATTAAATAGTTTACAAACCATATAAGTAAAAAATCTTTTATAGGCTTCAAAATTTGGATGTGGAAGTGCAACTCGATTTAGTAGCTTTAGCCTCTGAGAGAAAACATAAGAATTAGAAATATTTTGACCACCTCTCACAAAAAACAACCGTAAAACTCGAAACATATAAAGGTGTCTCAAAGGTAATATATCCAAGTCCTTAAAAAAAGGAAAAGAATGTTCAAATCTGCTAAGTTTAGAAATTTGCCTTACTATATTTTTTTGAGCAATTACTATCGGATTAATGGTGCTGGCATAAATGCCACCCCAGCAACTTATACCATACTGTAGTTTACTATTTACGATTGCAAAATAAATGGTTCGCAGTACGGATATTGGACACATGTACTTAAGCATATAAAATTTTCGCAATGCCATATTTAAATATGTCTTTACTGATTTTACATGAGCTTTCCAAGAACAGTGTTTATCTAAAATTAATCCTAAATATTTAATAGTTTCAACTTCTTCAATTAAAACGCAATCATTACATTTTGCAGTGGAAACATCATTTAAACAATTCAAACATTTAAAACAAAGCACTCTATTAAGAAATTCCTTGTCTTTGAAAGAAAACCGGATATATTTTGTTTTTGAGCTCAAGGCCAATTTGTTTATGGTAAACCACATTTTAAGTTTATCTAAGTCGTTTTGCATGTCATTAAATAAATCATTTTCACTTTGGCGTGCATAGCACAAGGCAGTATCATCAGCAAAGCAAGTAAGTGATCCTTTTAGATTTCCAAAACATAAACTATTTATATAAATTATAAACAAAATTGGTCCAAGGACAGAACCTTGGGGAACGCCGCATGTTATAGGTAGAGCTTCACTAACGCTTTGTTTAATTCGAACACATTGGTATCTTCCCGTAAGATAGCTCTTAAACCATTTCAACGATATTCCTCTAATACCTGCATCAAATAATCGCCCAAGAAGAATTGTATGATCCACTGAATCAAACGCTTTAGTGATATCAATAAAAAGACCTGCAACCCGAAATTTATCATTTAAACCAGAATAAATACTTGAACAGAATTCTAATAGTGCATCTTCAGTGGATTTATTTTCTACAAAACCAAACTGCCTTGAACTCAAAAAGTTATTTAGATTAAGAAATTTAATAAGTCTGGATTTAACCAGCTTTTCAATAATTTTTGAGAAATTTGATAATAATGATATTGGTCTATAATTGTTTAAATCCGTCACCAGACCCTTTTTAAATAGTGGTATAACTACAGCTGTTTTTAGAGTTTGCGGAAACTCACCAGTTACAAAACTGAGATTAATAATATGTGCTAAAATTGGACAAATATACTTACTAGCAAATTTAATAATATGCGCTGAAATTCCATCAATTCCAGGAGATTTATTTGCACTTAATGTGTTAATAATAGATTGCACTTCATATTTACAAGTAGGCAGCATAAAGAAAGATCCTAAGACATTTTTTGAAGGAAATGTGTTTTGATAAACTGTCCTGTCAAAATTATCATTAATATCAAGATTAGACACTATTCGCCCTACAACACTGCTGAAATAATTATTGAATTCCCTTGCCATTAGCAAAGGCTCATCCAACAATTCATCAGTTCCATCAAGCTTTTTTATACAAGCTATGTTATGTTTCTTATTCTTAACCCCCAAAATATCATTTATAACTTGCCACTGTTTATATATTTGAGTTACTCTTGTTGTTAGGCTATTACTATTTAATATTTGTTGTGTGTGTGTGTCTATGGTTTTATGCAAAGTGTTATTTGGTTTTAGTCTTAAGATGTGTTAGTTTTAAGGTTTAACTTGCGCATTGCGATGTTAGCATTAAGGTGTGTTATGGTATTATTTATGTTTAAGAAATGCGTTTTTAATTTTAAGTATTGGATTATGGTGTGTGTGTGTGTGTGTGTGTGTGTGTGTGTGTGTGTGTGTGTGTGTGTGTGTGTGTGTGTGTGTGCATGTCTATGGCTATGTCTGTGTTTATCTGTGTACTAATAATTTTTTTTTTATATTCCACAGCTAGCTGTTAGGATGGGTAGATTAAATTTAAATGTAAATGTAAATTAAAGAAGTTCGATTGAACTTCATTAAATATGGGTGGGACATGCGCGTTGTGCCGTAGGTAGCGCATATTTTTATTGTTTTTGATTTTTGTTTCTTAATTTTGGTCAGGCAAAAATATGTTTGGGTGGGTTTAGATTAAGGGTGGGAGGTTAGTGTTGCGTCTTGCATTAGCTGTTCCAGAGTCCCCATTGTAAAATTGGAATGGTCAAGTCCAGTGCCCAGGCCCGAGGCTGGCCGCCCGTATCACAGACTACCAAACTGGATCGCCATGTGCGTGCGGGCCAAAAATTGGGATCCCTCGCAAGACGTAACTTTTTGGGTTGGGATTGGGAGTGTTTGAGGAACACAGGGTGGTGGAGACGGTTACAGCCGCCTCCATCATCTTGGTTTATTATTATTTTTTGGTGACCTTGACCTAAATCCACTCATGCATAACCCCCCCCCCCCCGACGTCACAACGTCTTAGGTGTACCGTCTTAAGTATAATGTCTTAAGTAAAATGTCTTAAGTGTAGTGTCTTGACCTTGACCTTGAACTTGGCGAGCCCCCCCCGACGTCAAACGTCTTAAGTGTAGCATCTTAAGTGTAACGTCTTAAGTGTAACGTCTTAAGGGTAACGTCTTGACCTTGACCTTGAACTTGGCGAGCCCCCCCCCCCCGACGTCAAACGTCTTAAGTGTAGCGTCTTAAGTGTAGCGTCTTAAGTGTAACGTCTTAAGTGTAACGTCTTAAGGGTAACGTCTTGACCTTGACCTTGAACTTGGCGAGCCCCCCCCCCCCGACGTCAAACGTCTTAAGTGTAGCGTCTTAAGTGTAGCGTCTTAAGTGTAACGTCTTAAGGGTAACGTCTTGACCTTGACCTTGAACTTGGCGAGCCCCCCCCCCCCCGACGTCAAACGTCTTAAGTGTAGCGTCTTAAGTGTAGCGTCTTAAGTGTAACGTCTTAAGTGTAACGTCTTAAGGGTAACGTCTTGACCTTGACCTTGAACTTGGCGAGCCCCCCCCCCCCCCCCGACGTCAAACGTCTTAAGTGTAGCGTCTTAAGTGTAGCGTCTTAAGTGTAACGTCTTAAGTGTAACGTCTTAAGGGTAACGTCTTGACCTTGACCTTGAACTTGGCGAGCCCCCCCCCCCCCGACGTCACAACGTCTTAAGTGTAGCGTCTTAAGTGTAACGTCTTAAGTGTAACGTCTTGACCTTAAACTTGGCAACCCCCCCCCCCCAACCCGCCAGCCAAGTGCTAACAAATTTACTTATAACTTGAGAACGGTTTGCCGGAATAGGGCAAGCGATACATCATTGGAAAGCTCTAATTAACAGTAATATTGTGGTAAAGACAGAATTAAATTATTTTCTTTAATAAAAATTTATTATTAAAAGAAACCCCCCACTCATTGACTTGCCTATATAAGAGTGTTGTGGTTTGCGTTGGGACATTCATTGCCAATAATAGCTATAGTGAACATGTCTCCCCGAGATGCTCCAATATTTTATAACAAATGTACAAAAGTTGAAGAAGTATTGGAGGTGGATGAAGAAATCAATGAAGAAGACGATGTAGAAAACGATGTACAAAGCGATGAAGAAAACAATGAAGAAATTGAAGAGCCTTTGTTAAGTGAAAATGTTGTAACAAGAATATTTGTGGATCCGAATTCTCCAATGGATATTATAGGAAGGTTTGTAATTGAAGTTATGACATGGATAGAAAATGAAAGATTAGTAAACATAGCATCTCCAATTTTAGTTGATGATAGACCCACCTTTGGTGTATATTGGGGTAACAGTGATCTGTTATGGCTATGGGCGGAGGCATATGTGGAGTATTTGCAATTGGAAGAAAATATAGGCTTTAATCATTACTTTTCAGCTTTAGTCTTAACCTACTATTTTTAACATCTCACTAAAAATCTTACCATCCCCTCCCCCCCCCCCACACTACAACTGGGAGGCTATAAAAAGGAAGCAGTAGAGAAGCATTTCATTTCGCTGCTAAATTTCAAAGAGTAAACATCAGAAAGATGTATCAATGTGAAATTTGCTTAGAAACTTTTCATGATAATATTCTACTAGAAATACACAAAGAGTTATTCCATAATAATAATGAAGATGTAACAGAAACCGAAAATGAAGATTTAAAACTATATGGAGAAGAACAACAAGAAGATCAACAAGAAGAACAACAAGAAGATCAACAAGAAGAAGAACAAGAAGAAGAACCATTAGCAGGACCATCTAATGCTATGCCGAGTGTAAAAGTATTTGCTTTAGCAGGTAGAGTAGTAATGCATCACAAAATTCAAAATGAAAAATTGGAATTAGAACAGTTTCTTAAAGAAGCAAGAATAATTGTCAGTAAAACTATAAAAGAAGAACTACAAAGATTAAACTTTATTAAATTTGGCATATTATTAAATGCTATGTTTATTAATGCAGATGAAGAAATGTCTCCTAGAGGATTTATAACAAGAAACCAAACAATTATGGCTACTTCAAATATTGATTCAATAGTTGAAGAGTGTTTTGATGAAATTTTAACTAAAATTCAAGAACATGAAGGAAGAGGATCAGGTTGGAGTTTGCTTAGTATTGAGGGAATGGATTTAAGAATTCACAAACATGGATACGGGCTTATGGGAAGCAGTTACATTCCACTGCCAAAGAAAATACAGGATACAAAGTCGTGTATAAATGTAAAAAATGAAGATACAGAATGTTTTCGTTATGCAATGACATCAAAATTTGTAACACCTAAACATGCGGATAGACCTAGCCAAGAATATGAAAACCAAAGATATAGGTACAATTTCCAAGGGTTGTCGTACCCGGTAGCATTGAAGGATATTACAAAATTTGAAAAACAAAACTGTGGAACATCTGTTAATGTGTTTGGTTTGGACAGTTCAAATAAAGTATATCCTTTAAAGGTTGTAAAGAATGAGCTTGCAGACCACACGGATTTATTGCTAATAACGCAAGGAGATGTTTCTCACTATGTATATATAAGAAGTTTTGAAAGGCTTGTTAGTAAACAATTATCGAAAATTGAACACAAGAAAATAATATGCAAAAGATGTTTTAGTTTTAAGGAAGAAAGAATATCAAACAGAGGATGGATACGAGAACATCAGGAGCTATGTAACAACAACTATGAAGCCAAAATAATATTACCAACAGCAGATAGAGCCGAGCTAAAATTTGAAAAGATATCTCATCAGTATCGTATCCCTATCGTTGTATATGCAGACTTTGAATCTACTCTTGTTCCTATTGAAAATGATGATGATGGAGCCAAGAAAAGTGTTAAGTATCAGATACATGATCCAAACAGTTTTTGTTTACTAATTAAATCTACACTGTCAGAAGAGCATTTAAATAAATATGATCTAACATCAAAACCTGTCATATATCGTGGTGAAAGTGCTTCTAAAATTTTCCTTGACCACTTATATGCAATAGCTGAAAAGGTACAAAGATTGTACAGTGATATTGTACCAATGATACCGATGGATGAAGAAGAAGAGATTCAATATGAAAATTCAACCCATTGTTATTTATGTAAAAATGAATATACTATGGAAAATCACAAAGTACGTGATCACGACCATTTAACAGGATATTATAGAGGTGCTGCATGTAACAGATGTAATATTAACTATCAAATTCGCAACTTCATACCTGTAATTTTGCATAACCTTAGTGGTTATGATTCACATTTTATTATACCGGAATTGGGACGAGATGATGGAAGAATCGATGTGATAGCAGAAACCACTGAAAAGTTTATTAGTTTTAGTAAAACGGTTGGAAATATGAAGTTACGTTTTCTAGACTCTTACCGTTTTATGCCATCTAGCTTAAGTAAACTTACTGAAAACTTAAAGAAAGAAAATTTAATAGAAACAATGAAGATCGTAAGTAAAGATAAATTGGACTTGGTTCTCCGCAAAGGTGTTTTTCCCTATGATTACATCGATTGTTTGGAAAAATTTGAAGAAACATCACTTCCGCCAAGAGAAGCCTTCAAGAGTAAGTTGTATGAAGAGGACATTAGTGAAGAGGACTATGAACACGCTTGTAAAGTATGGAATGAACTAGGAATGACAACATTGGGAGAATATTCCGACTTTTATGTTAAATTAGATGTGACTTTACTTTGTGATATAATGGAAGAATTTAGAGATACCTGTTTTGAAGCATATGGATTGGACCCACTTCATTCTTATACATCGCCTGGACTAGCATGGCAAGCTATGCTGAAAGAAACAAAGTGTAGACTTGAACTTATTACAGATATCGATATGGTTTTGATGATAGAGTCAGGTGTTCGTGGAGGATTGACGCAAAGTGTAACTAGATATGTAAAAGCTAACAACAAATATCTCCCAAACTTTGATGCGTCACAACCAACAACATTCTTAGGTTATTTTGACGCAAATAACCTATATGGATGGGCTATGTCAAATCCTCTTCCATATGGTAATTTTAAGTGGGCAAACCCAGATTTGATAGGCAATATAATGGACATACCCAAACACGGAGACATTGGTTACATTTTGGATGTAGACTTTGAGTATCCTGAACAACTGCATGACCACCACTACGATTTACCACTATTGGCCAAGACGGAAATATCTCCAACTGGTAGATGGCCCAAGTTAATGATGACGTTAACCAACAAGTCAAGATATGTAGCTCATTATTGGACAATACAGCAAGCAATAGAATTGGGATTGAAAATAACAAGAATCAATAGAGCAATACAATTTAATCAATCTTGTTGGTTAAAACCATACATCGACAACAACACAAGAAGAAGGACTGCAGCAACATCCGCTTTTCAAAAGGACTTTTTCAAATTAATGAATAATTCAATATTTGGCAAAACGTTGGAAAACAAAAGAAAACATAAAGATGTAAAATTAGTTAGCGATCCGGCGAAATTGCAAAAATTAGTACAAAAACCAAACTTTGGAACGAGTATAATTATTAACGAGAATCTTGTAGCTGTTACCATGAACAAAATCTCAATAACAATGGATCGTCCTCTATATGTGGGAATGTCTATTTTGGATATTTCTAAAACCCACATGTATGACTTTCACTACAACAAGATGGTGAAGTTTTATGGAAGAGAAAACATCGGGATAGCATATATGGATACAGATGCTTTCATTTATTGGATAAGAACAGAAGACATGTATGAAGATCTACGTACTTTTGTATATACTACTGACTTTGACTTTTCAGATTATCCTAGAGATCATCCCAACTATGACTACGATAGAAATAAAAAGGTGTTGGGCAAGTTTAAAGACGAAACAAATGGTGTACCAATGGAAGAAATCGTCGCTTTAATGTCCAAACTGTACTCATTCCAACTATACATCAGTGAAAAGGATGAACATCAAGTGGTGAAGAAAGCCAAAGGCATCAAGACTTCATATCTAAAGAAGAAAGTACAGTTTGAACATTATAAAAGATGTTTGTTTGAAAATGTGGAAACAACCGCAACATTCAACACCATCAGAAGCTACAACCATATATTGTATAGTGTAAAGCAAACAAAGTGGGCATTAAGTTATAAGGATGATAAACGCCACATTCTTGAAAACAACATCAACACATTACCATTCGGTCACTATTCCCTAATCCCCATTGACCAGTAAACCTTTTCTTCGTCCTTTACCTTCTTCCTTTTTCCTTCCGTAAAGAAGAGGGGACATGACAAGCCCAATGTCATGTTCCCTCTTTTTTACACCAACGTAAAATGGCCTTGACCTATATCCTAACCGTATATAAAAGAGGATAAACCATTCTAGAGATCAGTACCTTTACAAGCGATGTGGAAGACACAACTGAAGATGGAAGACTTAAAAAATAAAATTGTAAATGAACTTCAAAAGCCAGCAAGAAGAAAATTTCCTAGAAGAAGTACAGTTATAAAAGGAATGAATGATCTTTTCCAAGCCGATCTTATTGAAATGATACCACATAGTAAGTTGAATAAAGGATTCAAATACATTTTAGCGATTATAGACTGTTTTACTAAAGTGGCTGATGCCTTACCGCTAAAGGACAAGACTGGTAAAAGTGTTACGAAAGCTATGGAAACGGCTATACAAAGAAATAAATTCAACATCAAACATCTACAAACTGATGATGGGAAAGAGTATTTTAACAAAGACTTTGCAGCTTTAATGAAGAAGTATAAAATAAATCATTGTTCTACAAATTCTGAAGTTAAAGCTTCAATAATAGAAAGATTCAATAGAACATTAAAAGGAGCAATGTATAAAACATTTTCCAAACGAGGATCATATGTTTGGTATGATATCTTACCGCAACTTATAAAAGAATATAACAACAAGTATCATCGAACCATTGGTATGAAGCCTAACCAAGTAAATAGCGGTAATGCTAAGATGGTATTAAAACGTATTAGGAATAATACAACTCCTAAACATGAAAAAATGCAGCCTAAAACATTTAAAGTTGATGATAAAGTTCGTATAAGTAAGTACAAAGGAGTATTTAGTAAAAGGTATCTGCCAAACTGGACTAATGAAGTATTTACAATCTATAAAGTGCAACCAACAACACCTGAAACTTACATCTTAAAGGACAACAAGGGTGAATTACTCGAAGGTGGATTCTACGGGCATGAGTTGTTAAAATCATCAGTCGGCGATGTATATCTTGTTGAAAAGATTTTACAAAGAAAAAAGGATAAGGTTAAAGTACGTTGGTTGGGATTTGATAAAAGTGAAGACTCTTGGATCCCTACAAAAGACTTGGTGTAACAATTTATGAACTCATTACGTGTTTAACCTTTACACAAGATGGAGATTGTGCAACAAAAGGATCGATTTTTTATTAATAATATTGATGAATTAACAGTTGACAACGACAAGTTAAATCATGGAAAACATGGTGAACTACTGCCAAACACAATAAGATGTTTAATAACTGGACCGTCAAATTGTGGAAAGACTAATGTGGTTTTTAACTTAATAACAAATCCTAAAGGACTACGTTTCAACAACATTTACATTTTTTCCAAATCTTTGCAACAACCCAAATACCAATTATTGGATAAGGTACTCGCAAGTGTGCCTGAGTTAATTTTTACAAGTTTAATGCTAGTGAAACTATAATGGAGCCAAACGAGGCTAAACCATTTTCTATATTTATATTCGATGATGTATCTTGTGAAAATCATGACACTATTAGAAGTTATTTTGCCATGGGGAGACATTACAATATTGATAGCATTTATATTGGTCAAACTTACAGTAAAATTCCAAAACAACTAATAAGAGATAATGCAAATCTACTTATTATCTTCAAGCAGGATGAAACAAATTTAAAGCACATATATAATGATCATGTAAATGCAGACATGTCATTTGATAAATTTAAAGAAATGTGTGGCAAAGCATGGGCTGAAAAATATGGATTTCTAGTTATTATGAAAGAAGAAGCTATCAAAAATGGAAGATATCGTATAGGGTTGGATAAATTTGTATTAATCCATTGAACGATTGATGATACGTTTAGTAATAGATTGGTCTTCGCAGCGTAAACATGGTGAACCAAGAAAAACTATTAAAAGAAATAAAATCACTGAGTGACTCGATTAGACTTAAAAATCGAGCATTAAGAATGGGTTTGAATGAAAGAGAAGAATTTCTGGAGACTACATTTAAGCCTATTACAGAACCTTTAAAACAGATAACAGAAACTATTGGTAAACCTCATTATGAAGGAGATGTTTTGCTACCTGTTTCTAAATTTGAAGTAACAAGTTTGAAAAAGGAAGAAGATGATGATTCTTACACAAGTGATAGTGAAGTTTCTCAAAAAGAAGAAGAAACAAGACAAGAAGAACCAGAAATAAATGTTGAAAAAGAAGAAGAACAAGAACAACATATACCTGAAGCAGAACAATCAATTCCAAATCTAACAAAATTAAGTAGTGATATATTGCAACAAGAACCTCTTGGAAGAAAGTATATCATGAAGATGTTACATGAAATAAAAGATAACCCAAAATTACACAAGTCGCATGTATATGGTGCGAGATTTGATGGAAATGAATTAAAAATAGGAGATTCAAAAGTACATTTGACTGAAGATGATGATATTGTTATTGGTGAGCATAAATATAAAGGAACAAAAGGATTATTTGAACTGATTTTCAAAAATATACCTATAAGATATACGCTTCAAGATTTAAATACTTTTAAAGAAATTTTGCAAAATACTAATGCCCATAAGAAGAATTACTCCAAAGATTCAATGATAAATAGAACACGTGCAACTAAATATACGGTTGTAATAAAAAGATTGTTTCCCCTGAAAAAACTACCAACATTACGAACTGCACCAGCTGTAAAGAAACCTCTTAAGAGGAAGTCATTATCACTTATGGACTTATCACTTATTGATGAATATGGTAAAAAGAAAAAAGGAGAAACTTCGACATCTGGTAAAGGTTTAATGAAAAACCTATATAATACAAATGTGATTTACTATAATGATATAAACAAATTGGTTGATAGAATGAGACTATTACATGAAGCCATGGAAGCTGGTCATACAGGTTTAAATAATGAATGGGTGGCTTTAGTTGACGAACTTCGAAATCGTGGAATAGTTGTATAAATCATCACGGATATATAAGAGAGCTGTGAGCATACAGTGGATCAGTTCAATCATGAGCGTCGACAAGTTCGGACGGTACTCCGGGCTAGGAGTACAAGGAGGAGAAAACAGAAAAAGAAGTGGATTGCCGCAAACACCTGAAGGTGACTATGATATGAGTAACAAACGTTTAAAATTTGTTAAAGACCCAGAAGAAGATACTGATGGAGCGAATTTAAAGACAGTAAAAGAGGCTACTTCAACATCATTGAAATTAGATAAGAATACTTACAATGTTAAATCACATAGAATAATTAATGTTGGTAAACCAACTGACAGTTCTGATGCAATTACTAAAGAGTATTTATCATCTGAACTTTTAAATACTTTCAAATTACAATGGGGTAATAATTTAAAAGATGGACAGACATATGATGCTGGAAATCATAGAATAACCAACGTGGCAAATCCAAAAAATGATAAAGATTCAGTTAATAAAGAATATTTACATTCTATAATACCGGAAAAGACTCAACGCGGATTTTCTTTTTATAAATTTATAATAAATGACATTGGATACCCAAAGGAAGATGGGGATGCAGTAAACCTGAAATACATCAAGGACAACTGTATTTTACAAGATGGTGATGAAATCGATTGTCATGGGAAAGTGTTGACAAATGTAAAGTTCGGTTCTCAACCAAAAGACGCTGTTACTATGGAACAATTATCTAAAGAATTAAAAAGGGGAACATCGAATTTTGTAAAACATGAAGATGCCGTGCTAAAGCGAGGAGATACATTTATACATGGAAATGAAAAGTTTGATTTAATGCAAGGAAATAATGATGAATGGGATGCAGGACATAAAACAATAACAAATGGAAGATTTGGTATAAAAGATACAGATGTACCTCTAATGGTGCAAACATTAATTGCGAGTGGTGGTACATTAGGTACATACAATGGTCGTAATAGAAGAATAAAAGATATTTATCCTGGTTATGAAGATGATGATTGTGTTACATTGAGACAAACAATAACTTGGGATAAACACTTTGGGACCAAATATGATGCAAAGATGAAGAAAATAATTAATATTTTACCAGGAGAAGATTTAAATGATGCTGCTACTATTGGACAAGTCATAACAACGTCGAAAAGTGATTCGACTGCTTACACGTGTAATGATAAACGTATTATGCAGTTACACGATCCCCAACATCCAAAAGATGCTGTAACTTTAGACTGTTTAATAAGAATAGTGGGCAATTTACTTATCGATACCCACAATCATATAGCTAGTACAACGAGTCATGTGATGATTCAACCCGATGAACGAGAAGCTTGGATTAAAAATAGAATTATAAATCAGTATATAATTAATTTGAATAATTAAGTATTTAAATATAACAATTGTGCATGTGTTATTCATTTATGTAAAGCAGCTCGTGGAGTAAACACGCTGGTTATATAAGACGACATAATGAAGACCGCAACGCTCAGTCGTCGTCAAGACAGCGGCAAGAAAGGACGTGGTATAACATCAGCTGCGTTATCCCTGCTAAGACGGATTCCTGTTGGTGCTGTTCTAAATCGAGCAATAGACGCTTTACCATACGAATTTCATCTGCCCGGAGGCTATCAATATTGTGGACCCGGAACTAAGTTGGCAAAACGTTTAGCAAGAGGAGATCCTGGAATTAATAAATTAGATCAAGCTTGCAAAGAACACGATATAGCGTATTCCAAGTTTGCAGATTCAACAAATAGATCAATAGCGGATAGAGCGCTAGCGGAAAAAGCTTGGCAAAGGGTTAAATCAAGTGACGCCAGTATTGCGGAAAAAGCAGCAGCTTGGGCAGTGACAACAGCCATGAAGACGAAAGCTAAGTTTGGTGGTGGAAGACAACGCGGGAGAAAACCTAGTAAAAAAGAAGCTGCAAAAAGAGGTGGGAACATCAAAAGAAGACGTCGCACTAACCCTAAAAGGAAAGTCAAGAAAACATCCATATGGTCAATGGTAAAAAACGGATCGGGTCTTTACTTAAGACCGTACCGTGTGTATTAAATGAGAAGAATAAATTGATAATTCCAAATGAAGCATTAACAAACTATCAATTGTCAAAATATGTGAAATGTTTAAGAATACCATTCTTCAGAGGAGTTTTTATGAAAGATACATTACCAAATAGAGTGTGGAAAAATGAAACTGGAATAGTAAACTTAGACTCTAATTATGGACCAGGTACTCATTGGGTATGTTATAAAAAACTCGGAGAAAATGTTTACTACTTTGATCGTTTTGGAAATTTACCGCCACCAAAAGAACTTCAACATTATTTTCGGCACTCCAACAATATATTCTACAACTACAAAAGAGAGCAACCTAGCAATACAGAAATATGCGGACATTTATGTTTAGAGTTTCTAGCGAAGAGCGTCAGTCAGCTTTAAGATGTCATCGTATACAGTGTCGCTGAGCGGAAATTCGTCAACATTGAAAAGTACACTTTTCCCAGCGTTACGTTTATCTACGGACAAACTATGGGAAGCAGCATTATTGGATTTGACTACATACAATTCAATTCCCAATGTTACAGAAGGAAAAAATAATTTACTACATTATTATGAGAGTAAAGATGAAAAAGGAAATTATTCACAATTAAAAATAATTCCATTATCTACAGGAGCATATGAAATAGACGATATAAACCAAGTATTACAAAAGAAACTTGGAGAAGAAAATATTTCTATAAAAGGTAATAATAATACATTGAAAGCAGAAATAACTTCAAAGTATTATATAGATTTTAGTTTAGACCACTCAATCGGCAATTTGCTCGGATTTTCAAAGAAGAAAGGAATTTTAGCTCCTGGAAATGATTATACTGGCGATACAACAGTAACAATATTAAAGGTGAACAGTATTGATGTAACGTGTAATATTATACACGGATCATATAGAGATGGAGTAAATCAACATATATTACACACATTTTACCCGACAGTAGCTCCTGGTTTTAAAATAGTTGAGAAGCCACAAAACCTGATATACCTACCGTTAAACACCAGTTTCATTTCAGACATCGTACTGAACATATTGGATCAAGACGGCATTAGTGTTGACTTTAGAGGAGAAACAATAACTATACGGTTACATATCAGAGCGGCAACATAAAGTCAACATGGGATTATCATTTAAACCACAACGGAAGAGTCGGGAGCTCAGTAGCTCCTCAACATTCGACGAGTTAACACCGGACAACATACGCTTCCTACAGAAGATCGGACTAAAACTTGCCAACCATGGATATACTGGATATAGCACAAGGACCGACATTCGACGAAACCCTATGGGAGAAGGAATATCACACTCACAACCCTTACACTTCATCAAAATTAAATAATAATGATGAAATAAGAATTCCCATTCAACAACAAGATATCTACACATTACCATGTGAAAGTTATTTATATATCGAAGGAAGAGTAACAACATTGGATGGAAAATCTGGTTCAACTGTTCCTTTTATAAATAACCCTATGGCATATCTGTTTGATGAAATTAGATATGAGATATCTGGAGTAACAGTTGATTCAACAAAAAAAGTTGGTATATCAACAACTTTAAAAGGATTGACTTCAATAACCCCTCATGAAAAGAATTCTTTGATCTCGGCTGGATGGGTGACTCCTGATAAAGACACTATTACTCATAATTCAAAAGGTTACTTTGATTTTAATGTACCTTTACGATTGCTTTTGGGATTCGCAGAAGATTACAAAAGAATAATAATAAACGTAAAGCAAGAACTGGTACTGCTCAGATCTTCAACAAATAAGGATGTAATACAAGCGCCAAGTGGAACTAAAGATGCCGATTTGGAATGGCAACTTCAATTGGATAAAGTTGTATGGAGAGTACCTCATGTCAGATTGGCGGATGAACATCGAGTATTATTATTGAAAAAATTAAAATCTGACCGTGATATTGTGATACCATTTAGAAGTTGGGAATTTCATGAATACCCCATATTGCCTCAAACAGAAAGACAAACATGGACTGTTAAAACCTCTACTTATTTAGAACGGGCAAGGTACATAATAGTCGGTTTTCAGACTAAACGAAAAGATGTTATAACTGCGCACGCTGGTCAATTTGACCATTGCAAGATAAAGAATTGCAAAGTTTTTCTAAACTCTCAGTTCTTTCCATATGACAGTTTAAATGTTTCATTTGACAAGAAACGTTATTCCATTCTATATGACATGTATGCAAGATTTCAATCGTCATATTATGGTAAGACGAATACACCACTTTTATCACCAGAACAATTTTATTCAAAAGCTCCAATTGTCGTAATCGATTGTTCAAAACAAAATGAATCTGTGAAATCTTCAAGTGTAGATATAAAAATTGAAATGGAATTTGAAGATAAAATACCAGATGGAACTTCAGCATACTGTTTAATTCTACATGACAAAATAGTTACTTACACACCGCTGACAGGAATCGTGAAGAATGTACTTTAAGAAGGATTAATACAACATCTGCACGATTTGTAAGGTTTTTACAAAAGATCAATAATATCTAGGTCATCTGCGAGTATAAAAGCGAGAAAGAAGAGCTGGAAATTCATTTCATCTTTGATTGTCGTATGGGTAACATCGTCCGCAAGATGAGTTCTACTACATCAAGTGCTAATGAAGAAACTACACCTCTTATGGCTGACAATAGTTTGGATATAGAAAGACAAGTTGAACAGGAAATGGAAGAGTTCCTCAAGTTTAAACATAAGAAGACAGAAGAAGAAGAGGAAGTTGAAAAAGAAACAAAGAAAAGGAAAATTGAAGATAACATTCCCGCTAACATCTTAACGGAAGTATTTCTTCGAATATTTTATCCTATTTCTTCTTGTATGACAAAGACTGTGTCTGCTGGAGTAATGAAATCATTGGATTACTCTCCAACTGTTATTTTGAATCACGGATCTAAAATGGTAACCTTCACTGAATCTTCTTGGGAATCTTTTATGAAACATATACATCTTTTGGAATGCTATTTGAGTAACAATACGTTTGGAAGAAAAACAAAACTAGGTTTGTTCGAATCAAATATTGAAATCGATATTGTTAAACAACGTGGTCAACAACTAGTTCGATTTAGAGATTTAACTAAATATAATATAAAAATACATTTGACAAAAGAAGAGTTTTACGCTTTAACTTGTGCTACTGGTCCTATAACAAGATATTTAAAACAGCTAATATTCTCAAGTACAATTATCAAAGACTATTTAATTGATGCATTGGATAGACAACCATATGTTCCAATCCTATACGGTCCAGTAGATACTTCAATCTTCAATAGGATACCGCATGAAGTAGAGATGTGGAGACAGTTACACCACAATCAAACCAACTTTAATTTAGATGAAGAAGAAAAGCAAGAAAACAAGGAAAACGAATCACGTTTCAACAATCAACAATCGACAACAAATTAAACAGACAAAGAATATTGTAAGTAAGAAGAAGAAGAATGTTGGAGTATAAAAGGCTGCCAATCTGCATTGACATACCAGTTGTCTACTGAACGTCATCATGGATAAACGAGTTTCATTCTCTAAGAAGACGGAAATAATGGAAGTAAAGCGAGGTATCATAGAGTTTCAGGCATTCCGTGGTAATGATGGAAATTTTATAATCAAAGAGTTAGTGGTACTAGATATGATAACATCTGTTGTTTATCACTTTTTATTCATGCCTCCTTTGCCGTTCAACAGATTAACAACCAAGGCTAAAGTAACAAACAAATGGTTGATGAAACATTTTCATAATCTAACATGGGATGAAGGTTTTATAACCTACAATATGATGCCACACATTATGAATCATTTCTGCAAAGAGTTCAAAACTATTTTTACAAGAGGATTGGAAAAAGCAAATTGGATACAAGCATATACAAACCATGAAGTGATAAATGTGCAAATGGAAAAAGATTTTTATTGCTACTTTGCTAACATCTGTATTGCATCTAAAAACTTTAAACATCGGCAGTCTCAATGTGCTTTAAAGAACGCATATCGTTTGAATGTCTATCTCCAGCAAAGTGGTGGGGGAAGCGATGGGTATAAAAGCGAGAGCGGCACTATGACAATGCATGAGTATTGCTCTAACCTCCGAGGAGTCAACACCTCTGACGCGCAAGCACAAGAAGAAGAAGACGAACAATAGTAAGAAGACAAATAATGGCATCGCAAACTTTTCTACAGTCACTTGTTGATCAATTCAACAAACATTCTAAATCTACAATACTACCGACAAAGAAATGTTCAGAGTTGAAGGAAGAAAAACATTACATTATTCACACTATTAAGAAGATGGAAACATCAATTGGAGATGCCATCAATTGCACATTGAGTGAAGCACCCTACACACCTGGTGATGAACCGAAATTTCAAGTATTTCTTCCCAAACGCTTTGTTCAACTGCTGCAGAATGAAGATTTACGACTGATTCACCCCGGCGCACTCTATTTGGCATCCCACGGTCCAAGCGGAACCAACTCTACTGAACTTACACTTCATGTTATGCCTATTAGCAACTAGTCTGTAATTTGTATATACTGTTGTACATGTGTGTAACCGATTTTAAATAAATAAAAATGAAAAAAATAAAATAAGAAAAGGCAACATATCGATAGTGTTTCTGCACTATCGATATGTTGCTTTTTTAAAAAACACGTTTGGATGACCTTGACCTAGTTTCGAGGGTATATAAAGGCCGTAATTTTCTTGAAGATCTCATCAGTCTACGACTACCTTTCGTGCTGTACACATCTCTGTTGGCTCTCCAGTTATTACAAATAACAACATGTCTCTTAAGGTTAAGTGTGCATCATACGATACCACCACCATCACAACTTTTGAAGAACTCGACGATTTTACTAATGAACTGCGAGTGTTACTTGCCGGTGGTTATCGTTTAAATATTGATGTTTATGCTAACAACATGAGGATGTTTCCTAAACAAAAGTTCTGCAACGAAGAAGTATTCGTTTCCACACAACCTTCAACTACAACACCATCTACTCAAAGTAATGTTAAGTTCCAGAAATATTACTAATGTTAAATAATATCAAGTGGTCGCTGTAGCATCTATAAAAGGAACGTGTAACCTAACAGAATCATCATTTGCTCTCCAACTGACACAGCGAAAACAACTACTAATACCATGTTGTACAGAATGATGATTGAATTCAATGGAAAAATCTACGGAAAGGACTATCAAAGTGCAGAACAAATGACGTCCGATCTTCAAGTATTGACTAAAGAGGGATTCCAACCAAAATTAATTCTAAAATTTCCTGAAGTACATCCACTCTCCACTGAAGATCTCATCGCCATGGCTAAAGAGGAAAAAGAAAAATACAAACAAGATGTAAAGAAAGAAAAAGAAGATAAAAACTCAGTATCTTAAATAAATACATCTTACACTTGTAAGATGATCTTTTTTAAAACTCCATTTGGATGACCTTGAGATTACCCCCACCACTTTTCTTAATCTATAAAACATGCTATCCTACACTATACAACTTCATTTCTTGCCTACACTTAGAAGCATCAACATGGAAGAGAAGAAAAACGAGGACACACCGCGCTACTGTTGTGAACAGAAATGCACCGATTTAGGAAGATGGATGGTAGACGGATTAGCCTGTACAAAGTGCGAATTCTTCGGATCCTGTTACTGCAGATGCGAAACAAAGCAACTACCACCACCGAAATTGCGAACCTTCAAGATTTATAAATCACGATACTTCCACACTTGCTGTCCCCAGAGGTGTATCAAGTTTCATCCGGAAAGACTTGTCATTTGTCGAAAGTGCAATGCATATTATAAAGACGACTTTTGTACATGCATCATAAGTGCGTGCAAGTATAGATCAGATTGGTCTTCTGAACCCGTTGAAGCTTCAAATGTATAGCTGTAGTCACTGACTGCAGCCCTTTTTTAAAACTCCATTTGATTGACCTTGAGATTACCCCCACCACTTATTTTTTACAACATATATTCTACGGATCATTCGATACGTTTCTCATTTTTATTTCATTACTCGCACTGACAACAACAACAACAACAACATGGATGATAAATTCATTTCCTTTCAACATTTAATTACCGACAGAGAAGAGATGGAAACCCTATTCCAAAACTTACTCACACTTATTGATAACTATCCTTTAAGATGGATCAACATCACAGTGCAATATGTCAATCCTACCAAAATATTTTCATCATCATCTTCTTCTGGCACCTCCACGTCTTCATCGTCGCAAAGTGCAGAGGAAGAGGAACAGACAACTAATGGTGTTAAAATTATTGAATTAAACAACGAGGAACAAGAAATGCAAGCTCTGGTTAAATATAAATTTAATATTTAATTTACAAACATTATTAGTATTCCTAACTTAAAAATACAACTAATGCTTATCTTAGTACGCCTCCTACAACCTACCCGAATGGCGTTTCGCAGCGAAATGCGCTGTCCAACGGTTCGCATGGGGGTATAACGCCTTCCCCCCACCACGCCACTACCCCTCCACTTCCCCCACCACGCCACCACCCCTCCACTTCCCCCTCCACCGCCCTTGCCCGCATATAAGCGAGCCGCTGACTGACGCTCGTCATTTGTTTTCCGACTCCCGTACGATGAACAACGATCCGCTACCACATATGAAATCTACTTTTATAATTAGAACAAGACATGATTTAAAAGATTTAATGGAAACTTTAGAAGATATTATAGACAAATTCCACCCCATCACTATGAATTTGGAACTTGTTTACGGTTGTCCAACATGCGATAGAGTTAAGAGTGAAGATGAAGATGCTTTGCTAGAACTCACTCCTGCATCCTCCAAACCTACACCAACAGCTGACGATGACGTTTGATCGGACCCACAACTGTTTTTCTTAACCCCCCACCACTTTCCAGTAAATATGCCCTGTCCTCATCTTCGTTTCTCATTTCATCGCCAACTTTCCGACCGTCAACACCGCTCCCGTTTCACAAATAGAAATTAAAACGAGCACACAAACATGATGGATGATTTTTCACTTAAAACACAATTGGAAGAGGACAGACTCAAACTAGAGATCAACAGGCTGCAATTGCAAACGGAAAATCAACAAGGGATGGTTCGCCTGCTGCAACTGTTCAAATGCGTACTGTGCATGTTGTGCATCTACCTTCTCTTCGCCACCGCCTTCGGCGTCTACCACTCCCTCACCGTTGGACGATATTTCAACACCTCTCTGCACAAGAACACAACTTTGATTTAATTTTAAAAATAAACGAAAACCTCCCGCGGCCCGGCGCCGCCCCACCCCTCCCCATTCCCACCGAGCCCCTGCGGCTCCCACTTTTTTAAAACTCCCTCCAAATGACCTTGACCCACTTCCCAAACCCATCCATCACTGTCACCCCACACTTCCAACCCCACACCTGCCACTTCCAACCCCCAAAAAAATGAGTGACCTTGAACTGGGGCAGAACCGGTGTTTTGCCACTACTGACATTAACAATTTCAATCGGATTTGATGCAATTTGAGCAACAGCAAACATAGCAAACAGTGACGTCTATCTATTCAAGAAGTTCTGATCACTGTTTAAAGATAAACTAACTACTTAAAGTATTCGTACATTAAAACTTATTAGGCCAGTAATACAGTAGCATAAAGGGTGATTTTCACCATTATTATTATTACTAGATACGGAAGAGCGGTAAACCTTAAAAAATTGAACGAACATATAATAATGGAACTTAGCAGCCATTCCATAAATCTCAGTTTTAACGCAAATATTTCTACAAATATAAAAATTTAATATATACTAACTTATACATCTTTGAGGAAACACGGATCATAAGTGCAGATGCCGAGTTTATGAATGTTTCCAGGAGACAGTTTGCCAATAATTGTAAAAGTTGTGATGAGGCCAATCTTCTTTTGATGACAGCCTCCTCTAATATTGAGCTACAGATTTTCTTAAATTTCCTCCCCTCATTTGCCAGTTATTTATTGCATAGTTACTATTCGTTACCCTACAAATTATTGATGAAACATTAACCTTTACTTCATCAGAGCTATCAAACTAGTCCTTCAATAAAGTATAAACGAACAGGATTATAAATTATAGTCCAAAATTTTAAAACAAAAACACTTTTCCAATAATAATGTGGAAAATATTAAATGATTTCCAAATGATAAATGATGGCAACAAATTGTCTGCCAAAAATATTTTACTGAAAAAGAATCGGTATGAATTTAGGTGGTTAGCAATGACTGTTTTAGTTGCTTGTTTAATTTTACCAATATTTATATCATTCTATCTCTCGAGAAGAACAAATTGCACGATATAAAATTTTATCGAAATGCCGTACTTAAATCAAAAACAGTATCCTAAAAGTTAGGAGCTTCTCATTTACGATTCTATGAGTCAAGAATTAAGGGATATTCACGGAAGGTTTTTTTGTAAATTGGTGATAATTTTTGTGGCATTTAACCTCAATTTTTTAGCTGAAATACTAGTCATGCTAAATGTTGATAAGAGGTTTTCTAGAACTGCTGCTACAACGAAGTTCTCCGTCGTTTGTTGCTGTACGAGGACCATGAAAGTTTTAAAGTTTTAAAAACACAACTTTATAAGAAAAATTAAATCTGCTCTCAAGAAATGTTAGAACGTTGCATTTTTTTCTATAAGAAACTGATAATGGCTTCACTTTTTTATATAATGGCCCCGCTTATTCTTACGGACAATAAATGTTGCAAGGTACTTGGGCTGGTTATTTCAATTAGATAATTTGTGCACAACGCCATATTCATTCAGGATGTCACTTAATCCTCATTAACACTAGAATTTTAGGAATTGGTTCAATAAGCGATAAAACAAATGGATCGGAAAATGAAGATCAAATGATGAGCCAACATAAAGTCCTGACTGAAACTCGTTTTTTTTTGGTCAAAAGAAGAAGCCTATAGTGCCAAGCCTAAAAATTTGGACGATTTGGATAACAGAGTGAGCATAATGTGAACATTCAGATACACGAGTTTCAATCATAGGCAGAGTTTCACATGTACAATGAAGAGTAAAGAAATTTGTTGAAGCATCTACATTTTTACAAATGATATAAATGAATTACTATTCAAAATAATGAATTGATATCCATTATGCTTCATTGTGGTACGAAAAATTTTAATGTGATTGAATAAATTAATTTAAAAAACGTTTGAATAGTTAATTTACAAAATCTGCTGTATTATGTATGATTTGCCAAATATAGACAGAAAATACCAAAACAAAAACTCAAAAGAGTGTTATCGATCGGGGGTCCGTCTGTTGGTTATTATTTCTAATACATTATACGAAGAGCCAATCACTTAGTGTCTTTCCGCGTGCGAGAGATTGTCAATGTATTGATAAAGCTAAGACGATTACAAGAGGTCACTCACAAGAGGTCGCTCACAAGAGGTCACTCACAAGAAGTCACTCACAAGAGGTCGCTCACAAGAGGTCACTCACAAGAGGTCACTCACAAGAGGTCGCTCACAAGAAGTCACTCACGATAGGTCACTCACGAGAGGTCACTCACAAGAGGTCACTCACAAGAAGTCACTCACGATAGGTCACTCACGAGAGGTCACTCACAAGATGTCACTCACAAGAGGTCACTCACAAGAGGTCACTCACAAGAAGTCACTCACAAGAGGTCGCTCACAAGAGGTCACTCACAAGAGGTCACTCACAAGAGGTCACTCACAAGAGGTCGCTCACGAGAGGTCACTCACGAGAAGTCGCTCACGAGAGGTCACTCACGAGAGGTCACTCACGAGATGTCGCTCACAAGAGGTCACTCACAAGAGGTCGCTCACAAGAGGTCACTCACAAGAGGTCACTCACAAGAGGTCACTCACAAGATGTCACTCACAAGAGGTCACTCACAAGAGGTCACTCACAAGAAGTCACTCACGAGAGGTCACTCACAAGAGGTCACTCACAAGAAGTCACTCACGATAGGTCACTCACGAGAGGTCACTCACAAGAGGTCACTCACAAGAAGTCACTCACGATAGGTCACTCACGAGAGGTCACTCACAAGATGTCACTCACAAGAGGTCACTCACAAGAGGTCACTCACAAGAAGTCACTCACAAGAGGTCGCTCACAAGAGGTCACTCACAAGAGGTCACTCACAAGAGGTCACTCACAAGAGGTCACTCACAAGAGGTCACTCACAAGATGTCACTCACAAGAGGTCACTCACAAGAGGTCACTCACAAGAAGTCACTCACGAGAGGTCACTCACAAGATGTCACTCACAAGAGGTCACTCACAAGAGGTCACTCACAAGAAGTCACTCACAAGAGGTCGCTCACAAGAGGTCACTCACAAGAGGTCACTCACAAGAGGTCACTCACAAGAGGTCGCTCACGAGAGGTCACTCACGAGAAGTCGCTCACGAGAGGTCACTCACGAGAGGTCACTCACGAGATGTCGCTCACAAGAGGTCACTCACAAGAGGTCGCTCACAAGAGGTCACTCACAAGAGGTCACTCACAAGAGGTCGCTCACAAGAGGTCACTCACAAGAGGTCACTCACAAGAGGTCACTCACAAGATGTCACTCACAAGAGGTCACTCACAAGAGGTCACTCACACGAGGTCACTCACAAGATGTCACTCACAAGATGTCACTCACAAGAGGTCACTCACAAGAGGTCACTCACAAGAGGTCACTCACAAGAAGTCACTCACGATAGGTCACTCACGAGAGGTCACTCACAAGAGGTCACTCACAAGAAGTCACTCACGATAGGTCACTCACGAGAGGTCACTCACAAGATGTCACTCACAAGAGGTCACTCACAAGAGGTCACTCACAAGATGTCACTCACAAGAGGTCACTCACAAGAGGTCACTCACAAGATGTCACTCACAAGAGGTTACTCACACGAGGTCACTCACGATAGGTCACTCACAAGAGGTCACTCACAAGATGTCACTCACAAGAGGTCACTCACAAGAGGTCACTCACAAGATGTCACTCACAAGAGGTCACTCACAAGAGGTCACTCACAAGATGTCACTCACAAGAGGTCACTCACAAGAGGTCACTCACAAGATGTCCCTCACAAGAGGTCACTCACACGAGGTCACTCACAAGATGTCACTCACAAGATGTCACTCACAAGAGGTCACTCACAAGAGGTCACTCACAAGAGGTCACTCACAAGAAGTCACTCACGAGAGGTCACTCACAAGAGGTCACTCACAAGAAGTCACTCACGAGAGGTCACTCACAAGAGGTCACTCATAAGAGGTCACTCACAAGAGGTCACTCACAAGAGGTCACTCACAAGAAGTCACTCACGAGAGGTCACTCACAAGAGGTCACTCACAAGAAGTCACTCACGAGAGGTCACTCACAAGAGGTCACTCACAAGAAGTCACTCACGATAGGTCACTCACGAGAGGTCACATACTTTAGTGCATTTCGAGCAAGCGTAGTTCTCCAAAGAACATTTTATCAGGTTGTTTTCAGTTAAAATTGTTGATATAGTTGGTATTAGAAATACAAAATTTCTAAGAAGAGGAAAGTATTTGAATGTGTGCTCCAATTTTTTAATTTTTTTTTTTTAGGTATTAACGTCGGAGTCATTTTTGCTATTGTTGATGGGATTTTTCCTAGTGTGAAAGTCTGTGGGCATCCCGGGAATCGAACCCCTGACCTCTTAAAATAAAGTCCAAGACCCAACCGTTAGGCTAGCAAGACAGCATATTAAGGTCAACTTAAATTAAAAATATTAATCTCCCACCAAATCTATTTTTAGCTTTTTTATGTTGCTTGAAATGTGATTCTCACACCAGAACAAGAGATTACTACACAAATAATTAATTATTTGAAAAGTAAAAAGTACGTTATTACTTTGTAGACATTTAGAAGAAATTTAATTTTTGAAATCATGTTCAATTAAAATTAGACTGCATCATTTTTCAAATACCCAAAGTCAGAGTAGATTAAAACTCATACAACTGGAGACTAAAACTTGTTATTGTTTAAAATTTCTAAGTTCATACTTGGATAAGCTTCTAATACGCCTCAAAGTTAAACTAATTCATTTAAGTAATTTATCAACTAAGGGTTCACATTGTATAGAACTGCAGATCGGTATAGTCATATCTATTGCTATACCTCATCAAAAAATACTTATCAGTTTCAAAGTAAAATTTTATTAGTTGGTATTAATATTCGAATTATTGTAGTGATAAACTGAAGAACAATTAATATCAATGTCACTGCATTCAGATTTCTGCCGATGAGATAAAAACATTAATAAACTAGACATCAGCAGTTGAAAGATTTTTATAAATACTTGATAACATTTAAATACTGAAATATCCTTTCGGGCAGCCAAATGTTTGTTCTTCGAATAGCATATCTTAAAGACAAAAGTTATACGTTAATTGGTCTTAGAAGTTTGGGGGCCAAAAGAATTAGTTCTTATGTCAAAAGCCTCGACCTTTAAAAAGAGATAAGTAAAGTTTTCCTTAAACAAGTTTGCATTATGAAAGTTAAACTTTTCTTTGTCTTTGATAAACAGTGGAGATTTGTTTCATTTGGTATGTAACTTATGTAATAAGGATGCAGTTTTTGTACAGTGAAACATTTTAACATTTCTACGAGGGACGCTTACAAATATAATGTCTAGTTTTAAAATAAGTATATAAAACCAATGGCAAATTATATGAAGTCTAGGAAATAAAATAATGAGAATGGTGTTTTTACTAAAAAAATCTGCATTAGTAAAATAAATATCAACAATGAGTCAGTGTTTTTTCAACTGAAAGTCTTAGCCTGTAAGGAAATATACAGGGCTAGGTAAAAGTCTGGACACCCCCAGTTAATTTTTTAACGCGTTGCAGTATGTAAACCAAACTCGGCACCTGTTTACTGAATAAAAAAAACTGCCCTTTTTCATTGAAGTCAAAACTTTGCCCTGGCCCCCAAAAGGGGAATTTTCGGGGCAGTCCCAAATTTTCAAATGTAAACCCATATCAAGTGACCCCTCATTTTGAACGGTTTATCAAGAGAAATTAAATTGTGCAAACCGGAGGTCGATATGTCACCCCTTAAAAAAAATAAATAAAAAAATAATAATAATAAACACCATTTAACCATTTAAAAATTTGAAATGGGAAGCAAGCTTAAGTCGAGACACCCCCAGTTGACCTATTAACGCGTTGCAGTATGAAATCCAAACTTGGCACATGCTAACAACACCAAAAATTTCATTTCTATTAAAGTCATAGTTTTTCCCCGGCCCCTAAAATGGGGTATTTTGGGGGAAGCCCCAGATTTTCAAAAGTGAACTCCTATCGATTGACCACTCATTTTAAACGCTTCATCAAGAGAAATTAAATGGCACAATCTGTAGGTCGATATCTCACCCCTAACCAAAACGGCAACCAATAGCGAGCAAATACACATTGTTTCAAACTTGTTAATTCAAAAATTTTTGAAGGTATGAGGGCAATTATTCATTGATTTATTTATTTATTTATCAACGGATTACTCCATTGTGGCACAGCAAAAAAAAAAAAATTTAACATTACTGAGAAGGGTCACACGTTACTTGCTATCATACTTCAGAAGTATAAAATAAAATAATTGGTGAAAATAAAACATTCAAGTTATAAATATCAATGCTAAAGGTAATAAATACGAGAAATAACTCGTTAAACTAATAGGAACCGAAGTACGTACGGTACTTTAATTAAAAATGTATCATATTTATTTCAAAATAACAACTCTATAAGAAATGTGATAAACAATAAACATTTTTGCGAAAAACTGTTTTTCGTAATTTTTTCAACTGGAATATATACGTGGCTTGATGATAAAAATCCATCTATATATTAATAGGCAAATATCTTTCTTTTCCTCCTTTTTTCTCAGCTTGTGTACATGGTATGAGAAAACCGTACATTCCTTTAGAAAGGTATTATCCTGTTGATGAGCAGAATCCCATTCTAATTCACATCGGCCCACGGGGCTACGCCCTACAAGTTTTTAAAGTTTCAATGTTATTCTTATGGAAGATTGAACAATTAGACAGCTGTTGTAGAAAAATGCTATCAAATCAGAAAGAACATATGTTTGAGATATAAAATATTTTTTAACTAATTGGATCCAAATCGACTAACATTTTGGTTTAATTTCTTCTGTGAAGAGTAGAAGGGAATAGCCGGTTCTGGCACAGGTCAAGGTCAGCGGTTGTAACTGGCAGGTGTGTGTTGTTGATTTGGGGGTTTTTTGGGGGGTTTGGGGAGGGGTTGGTAAGTGTGTCAAGGTCATCCGGAGGGGGTTTTAAAAAAGGTGGGGAGTCTGGGGATGAGTGGGGCTCCAGGAAATAAATTTATTCATTCATCAAAGCCTACCAGTGATCGTAGGATGGCTTCTACATCGTTTGCAGCCGTACTGTTGATTTCATTGCTCTGCACGGGTCGGGAGTCGGTGGTGGTAGTGTATGTAGGCGAATTTTGTGTGGGAACACCACCATTGTTATCGTTAGTAGTGGATGTCACTATTGGAGATTGTATGGGTGCACCCTGCCGTGTGTCCATAACTTGAAGAAATAAGAGCTGCTAGATGGTTATATTGTGAGTTGATAGAGTAGAATGAGAGATGTGTGTGATGAAGAACGGTTATATAAACCCGGTAATATAGTGAATAAGAATAATTGGATAACATCATCAATAGGTGTGATAAGATTGTAATGTTGATATTTTAGCATATCAGTTAAGACTGTTTGCAAAATAGTGTCAGTAGAATAACTGTTGCGAAGGTTGGATCTTGTAAAATACAAGGGGTGAAAGCTGAACTGTTTCTTAAGTTTAGCGAATGTATTACGAGGTCTTGAAACTGTGTAGTTAGACTGTTTTTGTAAAATATGTTTGGTGCGTAAAAGTTTCAGCTGTAAAGTGTGGGAAGCCATTGTAATAGTGGTGACTAAATGTGCACTGCGTAAAAAAAACCAACTGATAAATGGTTAGTGTCTGTAAATGTGTTTGAATATATAGAGAGTGATTAGCATATTAACCGCGAACACATGTTTTAAAGTAAGAAATGTAAGTTAGAAAATTGTTAGAAAAGTAAAGACCGAAGTTTACCCTACGGAACCCGGCGAATAAATGAGACGCTCGCGGTACCGACCCCGTATTTAAGCAATTTGTGAGTCACGAACAACCCCTCCTCTACCCTCCCCCCTCAGCCGATGGGATAAAAAGGGTGGGATTGCGGTCACCCCGGTTATTTGTTCGGTAGAGTTGCGATAGTTTGTATTAATGGGAGAGGGAAACACTTTAAAACTATTTTGTTAAAAATATTAAGATAACATCTAGTTGAAAAAAAAGGAATTTGTTACTCTGTATGAATTGGCTATGAGCTGCACAAGTGCAAACAACAATCTGTTAATAAGTTGATGAGGTAAGAGCTAGTATTTGTACAAACATTATAGTTCAGCAATAATTATATGTGTTATTAATGTGAAAAATGGTAAGTTAACACCATGGATAAGACTAACAGTAATGTAATACTATAAATGTTTAAAAGGATTAAATATAATTAAGAGTTTAATAAAAAAAGCAGATGTGAATATGAATAATTAGCAGCAGGTGAATATAAATATTAAATAATAACAAAAAATAATATTGATGTGACGTTAATTTATGCAGTAATAAAAAAATTGGTAATGGGAGAGTAATATGTGTTTATAGTAAATAAAAAAGAAATAGTTGAAAACTAAGTTATGCATGGGGTGTTAAAAACAAGTAGACCTAATTGGAGTAAGTTAAAAGAAAGCATATATAATATTATTAGACGGTAGCGACTTACCAAGGTGTTGTGTCAGCTGTGGGTCCCGCGAGTGAAAAGAGGCGCAGCTGCTCGTGTAACGGTATTTATAACAGCAGGTGGTAATTATTATGAAAGTGACCCCCCCCCCCCCCCAAAAAAAGGTAATTAACCCCCCCCCCCTTTCACTTTTACTTTATGTTGAAATGGTAATAGTAGTTAAGCTTGTGTAATACTAATTTGGTGTTACGAAACGGTAACTATTGTGGTTAAGATAATACAACATATACTTAAGATAAATTAAACTGATAGAGTAACGGTAATTTAGGTCTGCTGTTGGCAATAGATAATAATCATAGTTGAGCGGCGAAAGGGAACACATAATTTCCTACTGTTATTAAATTAATAGCAGTGAACAACTATGGTGTAATGCTATAAGGAAAATTGTGGTTCGATTAGGTGGAGATTATAATTAAATGTTGGCCAACATTATTGAAAGCCGCAACACAACACTTAAATTATTGATGACCTACTCGTAATAATCGCCGCTACGTGTATAAAACAGTGTTGCTTGGAAATTTCCTATTGAAGTTGTACTTCGAACGTTGTAAGCCCCTCAAACCCCTACGAGTTCCCCCCACCATCTTGAAAGTTTACGAATATTCTGTCGAGAATTTTAGAATCAGTTCGTACCGAAACTCCGGACGCGAAGCTTCGGGACGAACTCAAAGGGTAACTTAAATATATAGGCGGCCGATATATATTTGAGTTATTCTTGCTGTTAGGGTTCTAATATTAATATTTGTTGTGTGTGACTGTGTGTGTATAAAATGTTATTTATTTTTTAGTTTTAAGTTATGTTATTTTTAAGTTTTAATTTGCGCATTGCGATGTTAGTATTAAGGTGTGTTATATTATTGCTAATGTTTAAAAAATGTGTTTATGCATTTAATGTTGAGTGTTGATGTAATTATTGTGTATTTGTGTGTGCGTGTGTGTGTGTGTACTAATAACCTTTCACAGCTAGCTGTTAGGAGGGTAGATTAAATTTAAATTTAAATTATAGAAGTTCTGTTGAACTTCATTAAATATGGGTGGGACATGCGTGTTGTGCCATAGGCAGCGCATATTTTTATTTTTTTTTTAAATTTTTAATTTTTTGTTAGGAAATAATTTTATTTGGGTGGGTTTAGATTAAGGGTGGGAGGTTAGAGTTGCGTTTTGCATTAACTGTTCCAGACTCCCTATTGTACAATTGGAATGGTCAGGTCCAGTGCCCAGGCCCGAGGCCGACCGCCCGTATCACAGCCCACCAAACTGGATCGCCACGTGCGTGTGGGCAAAAAATTGGGATCCCTTGCAAGACGTAACTATAGGGTTGGGATTGGGAGTGTTTGAGGAATACAGAGTGGTGGAGACGGCCGTGGCCGCCTCCATCACTTTGGATCATTATTATTTTTTGGTGACCTTGACCTAAATTAAAGTAATTAACCCCCCCCCCTTAAAATTACAATTAGCCCCCCCCCCCCCCGAGGTCACTTTCACTCAGCATCCCTATATAAGCGGGGCTAGCTAACATGTCTGTTTATTCTGATTCCAGCCGCTAACGCTGCCACTTCAGAACCATGTCTCTATCAACAACTTCTGCTACTACTATCACTACGCCTGCTGCTCCTGCTGCTACTTCTGTGCCTGCTCCTACTATGAACACACCAGCTGCTAACAAGAAACCGGCAAAGAGACTGAAGTTGAAGAACGTCCCGGAGTCGATGCTGCGGCAGATGGATACACCACCATCTACATCTGCTACAACTGCTCCGGGAAATATTCTTCTCCAAGCCATGGCGGTTCTTGGAAGTATTTTTTCTCCACCTCCATCACCAACACACCCTACGGCAACTCCACCACTACAACCCCAACCTACACCTACAACGTCACCACAGATGGAGCTTCCTGTTCGTTCTGATACTCCTTCAATTCTAGAATCTATTCATAATTTCACCTCATTACCACCACTAATAACACCAATTCCTGAACCAAAGTCTATTAATCCTATCATTCCTAGTTCTAAAGTTAAAAAGTCTTTTTTTAAAATTGCTCCTTCAGAGCGTTTTCAATTATTAAAAGCAGAGCGTCGCAGGGCATTTAAAAATCCTCGTAAATGCACTGAGAAGCTGCTTAGGGGTTCTAAAAAAGGATCGGTCTGTGGTAGGAAATGTGTTTTTAATGAAAAGTATTGCCGTGTACATCTTGTAAAACATATTTCTGTGCCACAACCGACTGTGATTTCCAGCAAGTCCTACCCCGCTACTAAGTTGAAGAGATTGCGAGAAGGTTTAAGGTACTTTTTTGTAAGTAGAACAGAAAAGAGCAATAGAATTATAATAGGGTGTAACGGCTACAAATGGGTAATTAAGCTCTCTGTACCTATGAGAAACCAAAAAGCGATCAAAACACTTGATGCGAAAGACTATCTCTACAAAGGTGCGGATGGTTGGACTCGCTGGGGTCGTAGTAAAGAGTGATAAGAATTAGCTTTTTCCAAATTTTGTTAGAAAAATAATGGGAGAGAAACCAGCGCTATATAACAGTGCGCTGCGTTTCTCTCCCATTATTTTTTGGTCACTCTAAGTCCCATGACCTACTTTCACATGACCTTGAACTTTACCCCCCCCCTTAAAATTGCAATTAGCCCCCCCCCCCTTAAAATTGCAATTAGCCCCCCCCTCCTGCCTTCTATTAGTTGCATTATAAAAGCCCGCAGCTCACATATTTGCTCAGAACTTAACCAGTTGCTATATAGTGAACATGTCCAAAAGATTGGATTCATTCTTTGCTAAACATACAGAACTTTGGCCACTATTATATGGATTACATAGAAAGATTGAAGAAACAATTTTGAAAGATATGGGTGTAGGGGTTAAAGTGCTTGTATATCGTCGAGGTGATTACAAATTATTGTGTTCATGTACAGTCAGAATTGAAAATTTAAATAATTTATTTCCTTGGATGGTGCAATTACGTAATTTTGTAGAAGAAATGGAGTTTCAGTTGGAAGTAGCCGCAATGTATTATAAGCTTGATAAAGAAGAGTAATTATACTATGTTACAAATGTTTAACTATATGAAATATAGTGGGGGAAAATAGAATATATATAAGACAGCAACTTCATACTCAGTATCACTTTGTTATAAGATATTACTTTGGTGTGAAGAGAAAAGGTTAATAATGGTTTTTAAGGATACACCTTTTTTAAATTATTTTGAAGTAAAAAATCAGTTTAATACAAATGAAAATATAACTTGGATAGAAGAGACAAATGAAGGTTCGGAAGAAGAATTGAATAATAGTCTGGATGATTCTATATTGGAAGAAGAAATTTCGTCCTTTGAACAAGAAATATTTGAAGAGCTAATAAATGATAGTGATGAAGAAATTGTTAAAGAAGCAATTGAAACATTCATTTTAGATTCGTCAATTGATACATTGATATCCCCTATACAATCTTCAGACTCTGAATCGGACTAATGATATGTTGGTGTTTTTCTTACTGATCCCTCCCCCCCCCTTTCTTTCCCCTTCCCCATATTTGCTATAAAAGCAAGAGTTGATCAGGTTTTTTATTCATTATATGCTGTGTTGTAAGTAAAGTCATACACTTTATTAAACTATGTCTCCAAGAGCTACTACCTTTATATACATTACTGAAATTATTACACATCGTCAGATACAAGAACAAGAAGAACTAGAACAAGAGATGAATGTTACATTTGGAGAGTTAATAGAAGAAATAGTAGAAGAATTTATAAATTTAAACCAAGAAACAACTAATGAAACTGGAAATATATCAATGATGCATCAACCGGAAGAGTTAACCGAATCTGAAGAAGAAGAATCTGAATAAAATGGTGGGGGGTTGATTATTTAAGCAGGAAAGAAAACAGTTTAAAAATCATTTCATAATGGAGGACCGAGAAGCAATGTTTAAAGCTTTTTGTAAGGAAGAACCCTGGGTTCCACCGGTAAATTCCTTTACATATTATTTCCCACTTTTAGACATGGAGGATTGTAAAAAAATTCCAGACATTGGTTTTAAATTTCAAAAACAAGGAATGTTAATTGGTGTCACTGAAAAATATCACAATGAATATTCGGAAAGATTGGCGTTTAACTTTATGATGGACAATATGAATATTAAACCCAGTGAGTATCCATATTTTCTTTATAAATTTTTAGTTGAAAATGGTGCCAGTGTAACTATTGAAATATGTATTCAACATTTTTGGCCTACTGGGGATAGTGGTGGGGGAAAGTAAATAAATGTGTTGTTTAACCGGATAGTCTCTCACTCTTGTAAAATCATTCACTAACAATGTATCGTCCAATTTTATCTGATTTGGCTGCATCTCATGAAGAAGCTGAAGCTAGAAGGAAGAAAAGCGAACAAGCAAGACAAATTCAGTCTAATATTAATATGGAGTATTATAGGCTACAAATCCAAATCCCAGGTATGCATCTTGGAGAAAACAGAGTAAAGACTGTACATGCGGCTGGTAGTTATATTAAGTATTTGAAATTATTATTGGAAGATAGAGAGTCTAAAATTACAAAATTAGAAGATGAAATGAAGAAATTGAAAAATGAACTATTGCTTTTGAAAAATGGAAATAATGAAGTCGTAGTTGAAGAGGGTGCAGAAGAAGGAAATGAAATATTGGGAATTTGAAGAAAGAAGTTTAAACATCTGTATAAACTTATAAAAAACAAAAATAATAAAAAAATTAATAAAATAAAAAAAAATATTAAAAAAATTAGATTTAGAATAGAGAGCGGGGAATAGATCACTTTGTGGCAATGGAATAACATGTCACTTAGTGCTCTATTCCCCGTTCTCGCATTAATATAATTTGACCTTGACATATATAAAATATGGTGGGGATAAAGTATTTAAGACGGATGTAACATGTGTAAACACTTCAGTTGAAATATTAATCTCTTTTATAAAACATGGTGGATACTCTATTTGAACTTTGCTTGAGGAAAATTATTTGTGATGGTTTTTTATTTAACCATATAATAAGATCAGGAGAATGTGTTATTCCAAACAGCATTAGAGAAGCTATTCATGAATACCGAAGACAAAATTATGGGTTTGGCATTATTGTTGCTTATAAATTTGCAGATGGGACGACTCTTTGTCAAGATTGTGCACGAGCAGCTATAGATGATTGGGATGAATTTGATCTTGAAGGAGGATATGTAGACCATCGTGTTAAGGCACCACTAATAAGGTTTGAAATCATGAATGAAAAATGTACAATCTGTGCACAACTGTTATTTAGATTTATTAGATGTAGATCATATTAAAAAAAAAACTGTTTAATGTAACACTATGGTGGGGAAATTTATTGAATGGTGGGGGAAAATAGAAGTGGGGGGTATTGGTTATATATGTTGCTCGATGTTCACCAATTTCTTTAGTCTTGTAATATTGTTTGAAAAAGTAACTTGTAATTTAGTAAAAAAAAAAAAATGAATTTTGAACTAGAAGTGACAAGCTTTAAAATAGTTGAAGAGGAGTGGACAACAGTTTCAAATTTTATTCATTCAAAACAAGATAATGGAACTCTAATGAAGGTATTTTGTTACATTTTAGAGGAAGGGGATGAAGACATAGTAAGAGACTATTTAAGAAATAGAGATATGTCAACTTCCAGCTCGGACTTTGTTAAATTTTTAAAAGACAACAATGTTAACGCGTAATTAGAAGTTTGGTTTTATGTTTAAAGAACTTGGTAGAGGGAGAATAAAAATGGTGGGGGAATTGTGTATAAAACAAGGTTTATACGCAGCAGGAGTTATTCGCTTACTACCATTTAAAAGAAGAACATCATAGAAAAAAAAATGGCTGAATCTCGGGACTATTCAACTCCTTCAACAAGTGAAAGAAAACCGTTAAATTTGTCAAAGAAGATTGTAAATTTGTCAAGAAAAGGTAAACCTATAACACATCCGGAATTGAGCATTTTAGCTAAGGAACGTCATATAAAAGAGAAAACTGAATTGTATCAAATGCAGCTTTTAGTACCTTCATTGGACGTAGGCTGTACAAGAGCACACACATTGAGGACTGCAAATAAGTACATAATAGAACTGTTGGGTAAAATTGAAGTATTGGAAAATAAACTAAAGGAGTTGCAAAATCTAAATGTATGGAATCCGGCAAATGAACTCCCTGTTCTGCAGATGGAGCCAAATGATCTTCCTGCTACTTATGCATGGAACGCATTTAATGATATTGATAGAGACTCTCCTGTGAAGTACCAACCTCCTGCTGTGTAAAAAATGATGGGTAAAAAAAATACAAAAAAATAATAAAATATAAAAGGAAAAAAAATTAGTTGTAGAATAGAGAGCGGGGAATAGATCACTCTGTGGCAATGGAATAACATGTCACTTAGTGCTCTATTCCCCGTTCTCGCATTAATTATGTTTGACCTTGACCTAAATAAACATGGGGGGGGAAGGTAATTGAGTGGGGGAAACTAGATAAAAGAAGTCCAACGCTCGGTTGGAGTCATTCTTATCCTAAACAGGCGTTTACTAACATAACATAAGAAAAGACAACATGAATAGTGAAAACATCATTTTGGATCTTTCATTAAGTGAAAAGAATAAAAAACAATATGTGGACTCTCGAAAAATGAAGATGAAAGAAATGGCAAAGGCAAGAGAAACAAGAATAAAACTAAAATATTATAAACTACAGAGGCTAATACCAGGAGTGAAATTGGGAGAAGTAAGAACCAGAACAATCGACATGGCTGCTGACTACATCAACCAACTTCTTATAGAGTTGACTATAAAAAATGAAAGAATACGTCAATTGGAATATGAATGTAAACAATTGTTTCACCAAGAAAAAGAAGAACCTATGAACTGTGTGATTAAAGACAATCAATAAAGAAAAGTTAAACAAAGGAAACTGCAAAATTACTAAAAATATTGAATATAAATTGGTTATTAATTGGACTTGCATTAGAGAGTGGGGAATAGATCACTTTGTGGTAATGGACTAACATACCACTTAGTGCTCTATTCCCCATTCTCGCTTTAAGTGTTGTTGACCTTGACCTAATAAAATAATTTATATAAAAGCAGCTACGAGAAAGAAGCTCTTTCATTTAATCGACATGGCTCCTGTGGATACCACCGACTATCCAAGTAAACCTATTGCAGAAATATTGTGTAAAATTCTACAAGAGGAGTTTGATGTGGAAGATGTGGATAATGACAGTTCAGAAACAGATAGTGTTAACAGTATGGAAGAAGAATTAATAAATGAAGGGAGTGAAGATGTAGAAATGGAGTTAACAGAGAATGAATACACACCATCATTGGAATTTGAAAATATTCATAATGAAACTCCAACATCCAGTCACGATCCAGATTTGGAATCAATACGTGGAAGATTAATTTTTTGTGCAAGACAATTATTTCCATATGAAGAAGAAGAAGATGAAGAAGAAGAAGATTAAAAATAGTGGTGGGGGTAAAAAGTGGTGGGGTAATACAGCATAAAAAGGAGGTATGAAAAAGATGCATTTCATTTATATGCCGAATTTCATAGGATAAACATCACTAAAATGCATCGTTGTGATATATGTTTAGAAACTTATGAAGATGAAATATTGCTAGACATTCATAAGGAGTTATATCATAATATAAATGAAAATTTAACACAAAATGAAAATAAAAATGCATCTGCAGAAGAAGAAGAAACAGCGGGACCATCTAATGCACTACCTAATTTAAGTATTCATGCATTGCCCGGAAGAGTAGTAACACATCACAAAATCCAAAATGAAAATTTAGAATTAGACAAATTTCTTGCCGAAACAAAAACCATTGTAGTTAAACTTTTAAAAGAAGAATTAAAACGATTAAATTTTATTAAATTTGGCTTGTTATTGGATGCTATGTTTATAAACGTTGAAGAAGAATTGTCACCAAGAGGATTTATAACTAAAAACAGAACCATCATGAGTAGTTCAGATATTAATTCAATAGTAGAAGAATGTTTTGATGAGATCATCAATAAAATCCAAGAACATGAAGGACGAGGATCAGGTTGGAGTTTAGTTAGTGTAGTAAGTATGGATATTAGAGTTCACAAGCATGGATATGGGGTAATGGGGAGCAGTTATATAGCTCTTCCAAAAAGGATTGAAGAAACAAAATCATGTGTAAATGTTCAAAATCATGATACAGAATGTTTCCGATATGCAATGACATCAAAATTCATATTAAGCAATGCACAAAGACCCAGCGAAGAATATGAGAACTATAGATACAGATATAACTTTCAAGGTGTGTCTTATCCGGTAGCCTTGAAGGATATTTCTAAATTTGAAAAACAAAACCCTGGAATATCTGTAAATGTATTTGGTTTGGACAGTTCTAACAAGGTGTATCCTTTGAAAGTGGTAAAAAACGAACTTGCAGACCATACGGATTTGTTATTAATTACAAAGGATGAAGTATCACACTATGTATGGATAAAATCATTTGAAAGACTTGTCAATAAACAATTATCAAGAAGTGAACATAGAAAAATAATTTGTAAAAGATGTTTTTGTTTTAAAGAACTTAGAAATGGAGGACAAAATTGGTTACTGGAGCACAAACAACTGTGTAATGGAAATTTTGAAGCTAAGATTATTCTACCACCATTAAATAAATCATATTTACAGTTTGAAAAAGTTTTCCATCAGTATCGCATTCCTATAGTAATATATGCCGATTTTGAATCAACACTTGTTCCAATTGAAGATGAAAACATTGAAGCAAGGAAGAGTATAAAATATCAAATGCACAAGCCTAACAGTTTTTGTTTATTGGTTAAATCCACATTGGTTGAAGAACATTTGAATGCATATGGATTGTCATTAAAACCCGTGGTGTATCGTGGTGAAGATGTTGCCAGAACATTTTTAAATCATCTATATGAAATAGCTGGCCATGTTGAAAATTTGTATAATAATATAGTACCAATGATACCAATGGAGGAAGAAGAGGAAATTCAACATGAAAATGCTACCCACTGTTTTCTATGTAAAAATGAATTTACTTTAAATAACTATAAAGTTAAAGATCACGATCATCTTACAGGATATTATAGGGGTGCAGCATGCAATGCATGCAACATAAACTATAAGATTACCAGAAGAATTCCTGTAATATTGCATAACCTTAGCGGTTATGATGGTCATTTTATAATACCAGAATTGGGGAGAGATGATGGTGCAATTGATGTTCTTGCAGAAACAACTGAAAAGTTTATAACCTTTAGTAAAAAAATTGGAAATATGAAGTTGCAATTTGTAGATTCGTACCGGTTTATGCCGTGCAGCTTATCAAAACTTTCTGAAAATCTTAGAAAAGAAGATTTAATAGAAAAAAAAAATTGTAAACAATGATAAATTAGATTTAGTTCTTCGTAAAGGCGTTTTTCCTTATGATTACATTGACAATTTGGAAAAATTTGAAGAAACGTCACTTCCACCTAAAGAAGCTTTTAAGAATAAATTACATGAAGAGGACATCAGTGAAGAGGATTATCAACACGCTTGTAGAGTATGGAATGAATTAGAAATAAGAACCTTAGGCGAATATTCAGATTTTTATGTTAAATTAGATGTGACTTTACTCTGCGACATAATGGAAGAATTTAGAAACACCTGTTTTACAGCATATGGATTAGACCCACTTCATTCGTACACAGCTCCCGGATTGGCATGGCAGGCTATGTTAAAAGAAACAAAATGCAAACTTCAACTATTAACTGACATAGACATGGTGTTGATGATTGAATCCGGTATTCGAGGAGGATTAACCCAAAGTGTAACTAGATATGTAAAAGCAAACAATAAATATCTTCCAAATTACGACGCATCACAACCTAGCACATTTATAGGTTATTTTGATGCAAATAATCTGTACGGATGGGCCATGTCGAACCCTCTTCCATATGACAATTTTAAATGGGTTGATCCAAATTCAATCAATAACATCGCTGATATCCCTAAATATGGGGATATTGGCTACATCTTTGACTTTGATTTTGAATACCCAGAACATCTCCACGACCATCATTATGATCTACCACTATTAGCAAAAACAGAAATATCTCCCACTGGTAGATGGCCAAAATTGATGATGACACTTAACAATAAGACTAGGTATGTAGCTCATTATTGGACAGTACAGCAAGCGCTAGAAATGGGATTGAAAATTACGAAAATTAATAAAGTACTGCAATTTTCACAATCCTGTTGGTTAAAATCTTATATAGATAACAACACAAGAAGAAAAACTGCAGCAACATCCAATTTTCAAAAAGATTTCTTTAAATTAATGAACAATGCGATATTCGGTAAAACATTAGAAAACAAAAGAAATCACAAAGACTTAAGATTGGTTGTTGATCCAACAAAATTACAGAAATTGGTGCAAAAACCAAACTTTGCATCTTCTATAATTATTAATGAAAACCTTGTAGCCGTTTCTATGAATAAAATTTCAATTAAGATGGATCGACCCATATATGTTGGAATGTCCATTTTAGACATATCAAAAACTCACATGTATGATTTTCATTATAATAAAATGGTGAAATTTTATGGTAGAGATAATATCGGAATAGCATACATGGATACCGATGCATTCATCTATTGGATTATAACCAATGATATGTACAAAGATTTACGCACATTTGTTTATAAAAATGACTTTGATTTTTCTGACTACCCACAAAATCACCCTAATTACGACAATGGAATAAACAAGAAGGTTTTAGGAAAATTTAAAGATGAAACAAATGGTGCACCTATGGAAGAAATTGTGGCATTAATGTCCAAACTGTATTCTTTTCAATTGTACATTAGTGAAAAAGAAGAACATCAAGTTGTAAAGAAGGCAAAAGGTATAAAAACATCATATTTAAAGAAGAATGTACAGTTTGAACATTTTAAAAGATGTTTATTTGAAAGCATGGAAACAACTGCAACTTTTAATACAATAAGAAGCTTTAATCATCAAGTCTACAGTGTCAAGCAAACTAAGTGGGGACTCAGCTACAAGGATGATAAGAGACATATCCAGGAAGACAATATACACACTCTACCTTTTGGACATTATTCTTTAACTCCTATCGACCAATAAAACCTATTCTTCGTCCTTCCACCTGTTTCCTTTTCCTTTCCGTAAAAAAGAGGGAGCATGGCAAGTTCAATGCCATGTTCCCTCTTTTTTACACAAATATATTATGGCCTTGACCCATATTTGTTAATAATATAAAAGGTGATAAACCATTTTGAGGATTAGTATTTTCTCAAGCGGTGTACAAACAACATCTGAAGATGGAAGGATTAAAGGATAAAATTGTAAACGAACTTCATAAGCCGGCAAGAAGAAAGTTTCCAAGAAGAAATACAATTATTAAAGGAATGAACGATCTTTACCAAGCCGATCTTATTGAGATGATACCGCATAGTAAATTAAATAAGGGATTTAAATATATATTGGCAATTATAGATTGTTTTAGTAAGCTTGCTGACGCTATACCACTCAAGGATAAGACTGGGAAAAGTGTAACAAAAGCTATGGAAGCAGCTATAAAGAAAAATAAATTTGTTATAAAACATTTACAAACTGATGATGGAAAAGAATATTTTAACAAAGAATTTACAGCATTAATTAAAAAATATAACATAAATCATTATTCTACAAATTCGGAAGTTAAAGCTTCCATAATTGAACGATTCAACAGAACATTAAAAGGAGCAATGTATAAAACATTTTCTAAACGAGGATCATACGTGTGGTACGATATATTACCGAAGCTTATAAAAGAATACAATAACAAGTTTCATCGCACTATTGGTATGAAACCTATTGAAGTAAATAGCAATAATGCTAAGCTTGTTTTGGAGCGTATTAAGAAAATTACTACTCCTAAAATTGAAAAATTAAAACCTAAAAAGTTTAAAATTAACGACAAAGTACGTATAAGTAAATATAAAGGAGTTTTTAGTAAAAGATATTTACCAAATTGGACTAACGAAATATTTACAATCTACAAAGTGCAACCGACAATACCAGAAACCTACATTTTAAAGGATAACAAAGGTGAACTACTTCAAGGCGGTTTCTATGGTCATGAATTATTAAAATCGACAGTAGGTGATGTATATCTTGTTGAAAAAGTTTTACAAAGAACAAAGGATAAAGTTAAAGTCCGTTGGTTGGGATTTGATAGGAGTGAAGATTCTTGGATTCCTACAAAAGACTTGGTGTAATACTTTAATAACTCATTATGTGTTTAACCTTTAAACAAGATGGATATTGTACAGCAAAAAGAACGATTTAATATTAATAATATAGATGAATTGACAGTGGATAATAACAATTTAAACCATGGTAAACATGGTGAATTACTACCAAACTCTATAAGATGTTTAATAACTGGCCCTTCTAATTGTGGAAAAACAAATGTTGTTTTTAACCTTATAACTAATCCAAAAGGGCTACGTTTTAATAACATATACATTTTTTCAAAATCTTTGCAACAACCTAAATACCAGTTGTTAGATAAGATATTAGCAAATGTACCAGAAGTAAATTTCTACAAGTTTAATGCTAGTGAAACTATTATGCAACCAAATGAAGCTAAACCATTTTCTATATTTATATTTGACGATGTGTCATGTGAGAATCATGATACAATAAGAAGTTATTTCGCAATGGGGAGACATCATAATATTGACAGTATTTACATTGGTCAAACCTATAGTAAAATTCCAAAACAACTTATAAGAGATAATGCAAATTTGTTGATAATATTCAAGCAAGATGAAACAAATTTGAAACATATATATAACGATCATGTGAATGCCGACATGACATTTGATAAATTTAAAGAGATGTGCGGCAAAGCATGGGCTGAAAAGTATGGATTTCTTGTTATTATGAAAGATGAAGCTATAAAAGATGGAAGGTATCGAATAGGGTTAGATAAATTTGTATTAATCCATTAAATGAATAGCAGTATGTCTAGTAATGAATGAGACTTCATAGTGTAAACATGGTAAATCAAGAAAAACTATTGAAAGAAATAAAATCACTCAGTGATTCTATTAGGATAAAAAACCGTGCATTAAGGATGGGTATAAGCGAAAGAGAAGAATTTTTAGAGACTACATTTAAACCTATTACAGAACCTTTAAAACAAATATCAGAAACCATTAGTAAACCTCGTTATGAAGGAGATGTTTTACTACCAGTTTCTAAACAAGAAGTACAAGCATTAAAAAAAGAAGACAATGATGATTCATATACAAGCGCTAGTGACCAAGAAGAAACAAAAGAAGAAGAACCTATTGTTTAAAGGAAGAAGAACAGCCAATACCTGAAGCAGAACAATCTATTCCAAATTTAACTCAATTGAGTAGCGATATATTACAACACGGACCTCTCGGAAGAAAATATATATTGAAAATGCTACATGATATAAAATCAAACCCCAATTTAAGTAAATCACACATATACGGAGCAAGAATTGATGGGAATGAATTAAAAATAGGTGATTCAAAACTTAAAATAACTGAAGACGATTATATCATTATTGGTGAGCATAAATATAAGGGAACAAAAGGATTATATGAATTAATTTTTAAAAACATACCATTGAGATATTCGACCAAAGATTTAAATACTTTTAAGGAAATTTTACAAAATACTAATGCACATAAAAGGAATTACTCAAAGGATGCAATAATTAATCGTTCACGCGCAACAAAATATAACATTGTTATAAAAAAGTTGTTTCCCCCACGAAAACTACCAACATTACGTACCGCACCAGTAGTGAAACAACCGCTAAAAAGAAAATCTTTATCACTTATGGATTTATCACTTCTTGAACAACATGGTAAAAAGAGTAAAGGAGATACTTCAACATCTGGCAAAGGACTGATGAACAATCTGTACAATACCAATGTAATTTATTACAAAGACATTAATAAATTAGTTGACAGAATGAGACTATTACATGAAGCTATGGAAGCCGGTCATACAGGTTTAAATAATGAATGGGTGGCTCTAGTTGATGAACTTAGAAGTCGAGGTGTCGTCGTATAATTGTCCGCAGATATAAAAGAACGGCAAGCATATAATGTATCATTTTTAACATGAGCGTCGACAAGTTTGGACGGTACTCCGCGTTAGGAGTGCAAGTTGGAGAAGACAGAAAAAGAAGTGGATTGCCGCAAACACCTGAAGGTGACTATAGCATAAGTAATAAACGTTTAAAACTAGTTAAAGATCCAGAAGAAGATACTGATGGAGCAAATTTAAAGACAGTAAAAGAAGCTACTTCAACATCATTAAAATTACTTAAGGATACTTACGATGTTAAATCACATAGAATAATTAATGTTGGTAAACCAAGTGACAGTTCTGATGCAATTAATAGAGAATATTTATCATCTGAACTTTCAAACACTTTAAAATTGCAGTGGGGTAACAATTTAAAAGATGGACAAACATATGATGCTGGAAATCATAGGATAACCAATGTGGCAAATCCAAAAAATGATAAAGATTCAGTTAATAAAGAATATTTACATTCTATAATACCGGAAAAGACTCAACGAGGATTTTCTTTTTATAAGTTTATTATAAATGACATTGGATACCCAAAGGAAGACGGCGATGCTGTAAACCTGAAATACATCAAGGACAACTGTATTTTACAAGATGGTGATGAAATCGATTGTTATGGGAAAGTGTTGTCAAATGTAAAGTTCGGTTCTCAACCAAAAGACGCTGTTACTATGGAACAACTATCTAAAGAATTAAAAAGGGGAACATCGAATTTTGTAAAACATGAAGATGCCGTGCTAAAGCGAGGAGATACATTTATACATGGAAATGAAAAGTTTGATTTAATGCAAGGAAAAAATGATGAATGGGATGCAGGACATAAAACAATAACAAATGGAAGATTTGGTATAAAAGATTCGGATGTACCTTTGATGGTACAAACATTAATTGCGAGTGGTGGTAGATTAGATACATACAATGGTCGTAATAGAAGAATAAAAAATATTTATCCTGGTTATGAAGATGATGATTGTGTTACATTGAGACAAACAATAACTTGGGATAAACACTTTGGGACCAAATATGATGCAAAGATGAAGAAAATAATTAATATTTTACCAGGAGAAGATTTAAATGATGCTGCTACTATTGGACAAGTTATAACAATGTCAAAAAGTGATTCGACCGCTTACACATGTAATGATAAACGTATTATGCAGTTACACGATCCTCAACATCCGAAAGATGCTGTAACTTTAGATTGTTTAATAAGAATAGTGGGCAATTTACTTATTGATACCCACAATCATATAGCTAGTACAACAAGTCATGTGATGATTCAACCCGATGAACGAGAAGCATGGATTAAAAATAGAATCATAAATCAATATATAATTAATTTGAATAATTAATTATTTAAATATAAAAATTGTGCATAAGTTATTCATTTATATAAAGCATCTCGTTGAGTAAACACGCCGGTTATATATATAAAACAATATAATGAAGATCGCACAGCTCAGTCGTCGTCAAGTCAGCGGCAAGAAAGGACGTGGTATAACATCGGCTGCGTTATCCCTTCTCAAACGAATTCCTGTTGGTGCTGTTGTAAATCGGGCAATAGACGCTCTACCATACGAATTTCATCTGCCCGGAGGTTATCAATATTGCGGACCCGGAACTAAATTGGCAAAACGTTTAGCAAGAGGGGATCCTGGAATTAATAAATTGGATCAAGCTTGCAAAGAACACGATATAGCGTATTCCAAGTTTGCTGATTCAACAAATAGATCAATAGCAGATAAAGCGCTAGCAGAAAAAGCTTGGCAAAGAGTTAAATCAAGTGACGCAAGTATTGCAGAAAAAGCAGCCGCTTGGGCAGTAACTACAGCTATGAAGGCGAAAACAAAATTTGGTGGCGGAAAACGTCGGAGAGGAAGACCTGCAAAGAAAAGAGCTCCTAAAAGAGGTGGAAACATTAAAAAGAGACGTCGTAGAACTCGTAAAACAAAGACAAAGAAGACTTCCGTTTGGTCAATGGTAAAAAACGGAGCAGGTCTATACCTAAGACCGTACCGTGTGTACTAAATAAGAAAAATCAATTGATAATTCCAAATAAAGCCTTAACAAATCATCAATTGTTAAATTATGTAAAATGTTTGAAGATACCATTTTTTAGGGGAGTTTTTATGAAAGACGCATTACCAAAAAACATATGGAAAAATGAAACTGGAATAGTAAATTTAGATTCCACCTATGGTCCAGGAACACATTGGGTATGCTATAAAAAACTCGGACAAAGCGTTTATTATTTTGACAGTTTTGGCAATCTACCACCACCTAAAGAACTTCAACACTATTTTAGAAACTCTAAGAATATATTTTACAATTATAAAAGAGAACAACCTAACAATACAGAAATATGCGGACATTTATGTTTGGAGTTTTTAGCAAAAAGCGTCAGTCAGCTTTAAGATGTCATCGTACACAGTGTCACTGAGCGGAAATTCATCTACATTAAAAAGTACTCTTTTCCCAGCATTGCGTCTATCTAAAGATAGATTATGGGAAGCGGCATTATTAGATTTCACTACATACAATTCAATTCCCAACATTACAGAGGGTAAAAACAATTTACTACATTATTATGAAAGTAAAGATGAAAAAGGAAATTATTCAGAATTAAAAATAATCACCTTGTCTACAGGAGCATATGAAATAGATGATATAAACCAGCTATTACAGAAGCAGCTAGGAGAAGAAAATATCTGTATAAAAGGAAACAACAATACTTTAAAAGCGGAAATTACCTCAAAATATTATATAGATTTAAGTTTAAAAAATTCAATCGGTAGTTTACTCGGATTTTCAGATAAGAAAAGAAAAATCTTAGATCCCGGAACTACTCATACGGGTGATACCACAGTAACAATATTAAAGGTTAATAGTATTGATATAACATGCAATATTATACACGGATCGTATAGAGATGGGGTAAACCAACATATTTTACATACATTTTATCCAACAGTAGCTCCTGGTTTTAAAATAGTTGAGAAGCCACAAAACCTTATATACCTACCGTTAAACACCAGTTTTATTTCAGACATCGTACTGAACATATCAGATCAGGACGGTAATAGTGTTGACTTTAGAAAAGAAACAATTACAATACGGTTACACATAAAAGCGGTAACTTAAGTATAACATGGGATTAACATTTAAACCACAACGGAAAAGCCGGGAGCTCAGTAGCTCTTCAACATTCGACGAGTTAACACCGGACAACATACATTTCCTACAAAAAATTGGGTTAAAACTAAATTACAATGGACATTCTGGATATATCTCAAGGTCCGACGTTCGACGAAACCCTATGGGAGAAGGAATATCACACGCACAACCCTTACACTTCATCAAAATTAAACAATAATGATGAAATAAGGATTCCCATTCAACAACAAGATATTTACACATTACCCTGTGAGAGTTATTTATATATTGAGGGACAAGTATTAAAATTGGATGGAAAAACTGGTTCATCTGTTCCTTTTATAAATAACCCAATGGCATATCTTTTTGACGAAATAAGATATGAAATATCAGGAGTGACAGTTGATTCAACAAAAAAGGTTGGTATAACAACAACACTAAAAGGATTAACATCATTAACACCACATGAAAAGAATTCAATAGTCACCGCCGGATGGGTTACCCCCGATAAAGACAGCATAACACCAAATTCCAATGGTCATTTTGATTTTCACATACCTTTACGATTGCTTTTGGGATTCGCTGAAGATTACAAAAGAATAATAATAAATGTCAAACAAGAATTGGTATTACTCAGATCTTCAACTAACAAAGACTTGATACTAGCAGCAAGTGGCACTGAAGAAAGTAAACTAGAATGGCAGCTACAATTAAATAAAATCGTGTGGAGAGTACCTCATGTAAGATTAGCCGATGAACATAGAATCGTATTGTTAAGAAAGTTAAAATCTGACCGTGATATTGTAATGCCGTTTAGAAGTTGGGAATTCCATGAATACCCCATATTACCTCAAACAGAACGACAAACATGGACTGTTAAAACATCTACTTATTTGGAACGAGCAAGGTACATAATACTAGGGTTTCAAACCAATCGAAAAGATGTTATAACCGCACACGCAGGTCAATTTGACCATTGCAATATAAAGAATTGCAAAGTTTTTCTAAACTCTCAATTCTTTCCTTATGACAATTTAAATGTCATGTTTAGCAAAAAGCGTTATTCCATCTTATACGATATGTATGCAAGATTTCAATCGTCATATTATGGAAAAACTAATACACCACTGTTATCACCTGAACAGTATTATTCAAAAGCCCCAATAATCGTTATCGATTGCTCAAAGCAAAATGAATCAGTAAAATCGTCAAGTGTGGATATAAAAATAGAAATGGAATTTGAAGATAAAATACCAGAAGGTACTTCGGCATATTGTCTCATTTTACATGACAAAATAGTAACATATACTCCACTAACTGGAATAGTTAAAAATGTGTTATAAAAAACGGTTTTTAGGTGGGGGCGATTGTTATAAAAGGAGGAAAACGAAGTAAAAATTTCATTATTTGTTTGACCATCCTATGGGAAACATCATTAGCAAAATGAGTTCACTTAATGCAAATACTAACGAAGAAGAAACTACACCGCTTATAGCCGACAACAGTTCCGATATAGAAAAACAAATTGAACAAGAAATGGATGAGTTCCTCAAGTTTAAACATAAGAAAAGAGAAGAGGAAGTTGAAAAAGGAATTAAAAAAAGAAAAGTCGATGACATTATTTCTACCAATATTTTAGCAGAGGTATTTCTTAGAATCTACTATCCCATCTCATCATGCATGACAAAAAGCGTATCTGCCGGAGTAATAAAATCATTGGAGTATTCACCAACTATTATTTTGAATCATGGATCTAAAATGGTGTTTTTCTCTGAAATTTCCTGGGAATCGTTTATGAAGCATATACATCTTTTAGAATGTTATTTGAGTAACAATACATATGGAAGAAGAACAAAATTAAGTTTGCTAGAATCAAATATTGAAATCGATATAGTAAAACATCGAGGAGGACAAATTGTTCGTTTTAAAGATTTAACTAAACATGACATAAAAATACACCTTACAAAAGATGAATTCTACACCCTCAGCTGTGCTACAGGTCCTATCACGAGATATTTAAAACAACTAATTTTTTCAAGCGCAATCATAAAGGAATATTTAACCGATACATTGGATAGACAACCGTATGTACCGATCCTATACGGTCCCGTAGATACTTCCATTTTCAATAGAATACCTCACGAAGTTGATATGTGGAGACAGTTGCACAACTATCAGACTAACTTCGGTATAGATGAAGAAGCACAAGAAATGAATGAAGAAGCATCTTGCAGCAACCAACTTGCAGTATAAAAAGACGTCCTCCATAATTTTACAAACAGTCCATTACCAACCTTTGTCATGAATAAACAAGTTTCATTTTCAAACCAATACCAAATAATGGAGGTGAAACGAGGTATAATTGAATTTCAAGCGTTTCGCGGTAACGACGGACATTTTATCATTAAAGAGTTAGTTATTCTAGACATGAACACATCTATAGTTTATCACTATTTATTCCAACCCCCTATACCGTTCAACAGATTAACTACTAAAGCAAGAGTGACAAACAAATGGTTGATGAAACATTTTCACAACTTGAGATGGGATGAAGGTTTTATCCACTACAGTATGGTGCCACACATAATGAATCATTACTGTAAGGAATTTAAAATTATCTACACGAAGGGATTGGAAAAAACCGCTTGGATACAAGCATTTACAAACCATGAAGTGATAAATGTGCAAGTGGATAGAGATTTTCAGTGTCACTTTGCCAACATTTGTATTTCTACCAAAAACTTTAAACATCGGCAGTCCCAATGCGCCTTAAAGAACGCTTATCGTTTGAATGCATATCTACAACAGAATGGTGGGGGGTGGGAAGGATATAAAAGCGACAACACAACCATGACCCAGCATGAGTATTACTCTAGCCTCCGAGCAGTCAACACCTCCCACACAGATTCGCAAGACTAAGAATAATATCAACAATAAATAAGAAGAAGAAAAAGTAAAGATGACGTCACAAACATTTTTACAATCTCTTGTCGATCAATTTAACAAACATTCAAAATCTACCGTCTTACCAACTAAAAGATGTTCAGAATTAAAAGAAGAAAAACATTATGTTATCCACACCATTAAGAAGATGGAAACTAGTGTTGGGGACGCCATCAACGTTACACTGAGTGAAGCACCCTACACACCCGGTGATGAACCAAAATTTCAAACGTTTCTTCCCAAGCGCTTCGTGCACCTCCTGCAAAACGAAGATCTACGCCTCATCCATCCCGGCTCTCTGTACTTGGCATCCCACGGTCCAAGCGGAAGCAATTCTACAGAGCTTACACTTCACGTCATGCCTACTGCCAACAACTAATTCATTATTTGTAATACTTTTGTACACCTTTGTGAATTATTTTAAAAATAAATAAAGATAAAAAAAAATAAAAAATAAAAAGCAATATATCACTATGTGTTTTTGCACATGGTGATATATTGCTTTTAAAAAAAAATAATTTTAGATGACCTTGACCTAGTTACAAAAACTATATAAATGGAGTAATTTTCAAGGGGATTTCCTCAGTCTACAATTGACTTCCGTGCTGTACACATCTCCCTTGGTTGTCCAATTATTTTAAACGACAACATGTCTCTCAAAATCAAATGCGCATCATACGATACCTCCACCATCACAACTTTTGAACAACTCGACAATTTCACTAATGAATTGCGTGTACTTCTCGCAGGCGGTTATCACTTAAATGCCGATGTTTATGTTACAAATAAGAAGATGTTTTCAAAACAAAACTACTGCGATGATGAAGTGTACTTTTCCACACAAACAGCAACAACATCCAGCCCTTCTACTCAAAATAATGTTAAATTCCACAAATACTACTAATGTTAAATTACAATAACAATACTCCATCAACTTGAGGCTTCCCTATAAAAAGGCTATTCAACCCAGACTAAATCATCATTTGCTTTTTGACAACCGCAGCGATAACAACTACAACTACTATGCTGTACCGAATGATGATTGAATTTAATGGTAAAATATTTGGAAAGGACTATCAAACGGTAGAAGAGATGAGCTCCGATCTTGATGTATTAACTAAAGAAGGCTTCCAACCAAAGTTAATTCTAAAATTTCCAGAAGTACATCCACTATCCACTGAAGATCTCGTCGCAATGGCTAGAGCAAAAAAACAAGAACATGAAGTAAATATTAAAAAGGAGAAAGAAGAAAAAAATGAATAAGCTATATCTTAAGTGTGCAACTATTTAATATTTGTACCCCATTCTTTTTTAAAACTCCATTTGGTTGACCTTGAAATTACCCCCCACCACTTTTTTCTTTTAATAAAACTCTCTATTCTATACTATACACTTTCATTTCCCAACTCCACTTGGAACCGTCAACATGGAAAAGAAAAAAGAAGACTACAAACCACGCTACTGTTGTGAACAAAAATGTACCGATATAGGAAAATGGATGGTAGACGGATTAGCTTGTAGAAAATGTGAATTCTTCGGATCCTGTTACTGCAAATGCAAAACAAAACAACTACCACCACCAGAATTGCAAACCTTCAAAATTTATAAATCAAGATACTTCCACACTTGCTGTCCCCAGAGATGTTTCAAATTTCACCCAGAAAGACTTTTTAATTGCCGAAAGTGTGATGCATATTATAAAGACGGCTTTTGTACATGCATCAAAAATTTGTGCAAATATAGATCAGATTGGTCTTCTGATCCTATTCAAGCTTCAGATGTATAGCTGTAGTCACTGACTGCAGCTCTTTTTTAAAATTTTATTTGGTTGACCTTGAGATTATCCCCACCACTTATTTTACAATATATATATTCTATATACCCTTTAACACACTTCTCATTTACACTACATTGCTTGGACTAACACCAACATGGGTGACGGATTTATTTCTTTTGAACATTTAATTACCAAAAGAGATGAGATGGAAACTCTATTTCACAACTTACTCACACTTATGGATAGGTATTCTTTAAGATGGATCAACATCAAAGTAAAATATGTAGATCCTACCAGAATATTTTCATCATTATCATCATCTTCCAACACTGCAGGGGAAGAAGAAGAACCAACTTATGGTATTACAATTATTGAATTAAACAGCGAGGAACAAGACAATCAAATTCAAATTATAAATAAACTTAATATTTAGTTTACAAAAGTGATTGGTATTTCTATTCTATATTGAAGCTATTATTATTTTATTTCTATACACTTCCCACAACCTACCCGGACGGTGTTTCGCGGCGAACTGCGGTAACCGAAGTTCTCTCGCTTCTCGTTTTCGATTACCCCCACTCTTTTTCTTCCCCCCACCACTATTCCCCGTTTCCATATAAGCGACCGCCTTACCATCGCTCACCATTTGTTTGCCTACCGCCGAACGATGAGCCAGCCTCAATTAGCAAAGAATACTACTACTTTTGCAGTGACATCGCAACAAGATTTACAAGATATTTTTCAAACTTTAACCGATGTTGTAAACACGCCAAACAACACAGTAGCTATTACTGTTGAAATTACCTACAATTGTCCAGAATGTGAAAGAATGGAAAGCGATAATGTTGAAGAATTAGAAATGCCAAACAACAGTCCTTCATCCGCCCACGATTCAACACCAGATGATTAAAGCTAGTCCTACACAAATATTCTTTTTCAATCCCCCCACCACTTTACATTAAATATATATCCTCCCCTTATTTGCTCTCCTCATTTCATCGCCTACTTTTACACCATCTACACCGCTCCTCTCTAACCTGTACACAAACATGATGGACGGCTTTTCAATCACATCACAATTGGAAGACGATAAATTAAAACTCGAAATTAACAGAATACAATTGGAAGCACAAAATCAGGAAGAAATGATCCGGCTGTTAAAGCTCTTCAAATGCGTACTGTGGTTGGTATGCCTCTATCTGCTCATCGCCATCACCATCGGCATTTACCAGACCGTCACCGCCAAACATCGCTTGGACACCACTTCAAATAAAAATTCTACTTGGCTTTCCTAAAATAAATTATTAATTCCCACAGCCCCACAGCCCCCCATCCGCACCCGCCACACTCCCGCCCGCCCCACTCGTCCCCACACTCCCCACCTTTTTTAAAACCCCCTCCAAATGACCTTGACACACTTACCAACCCCTCCCCAAACCCCCCAAAAAACCCCCAAATCAACAACACACACCTGCCAGTTACAACCGCTGACCTTGACCTGTGCCAGAACCGGCTATTCCCTTCTACTGTGAAGCGATCTCAAGTACTTATTTATTCCGCTAAGGGTTTTTTTCTGTTAAGAGAACTCCTGCTACAATTCTCAACCGATTTTCACTTTTTTGGTGTCTTTGTATTGTAGTTGTGTTGTAAGGCAAGTTTTTTCTGCCAAAAATTGATGAGCATCATACTTAAAATAAGGGCACTATCCTCAAATTAAATTTAAATTTTCCCATTAGAATAACATTGGGATTGGGTTGAGCATTTCAAACATCTGTCAAGTACAGCTGTAAATATGTGTAGTTTTTAGTGATTACTGATACTCACAATACTGGATTGGTCGGATGTCATGGATTTTGAAAGAAATGTAGCTTTGGTACTGTATCAAAATAACTTGCTCGATTTAGAGTAACAAGTACACTAGTTCATATAAAACTAGTTAGATTGTTAGCTGGGACGTAACACCCACTTTAAGTAACTTGATAAGTATATTAAGTTGACTGCCTAAACCTTGATTAGAAAGTCAAACCAGCTGGAACTTTGAATGGCTTAACCACACCATGTCCTCGGTTACCTACAGTTCCCAACTGTAACTGATTCTTGCCTTATACATATGAAATATTAAACACCGTTGAGATGATTCGGTTTAGTACCTTTAAAGTAAAACAAAACTCAAGTTTTACAGTAATGTATAATACCAGGGGCCTCGTGCGCAAATTTCGCATTTTCTAATACAGAATATTTTTTTGTTTGTGAGAAACTCACCAACTGTACAATTCGAAGGAATTATATGACCTTAAACATTAAGCTATCAAGGAGGGCTGGAATAATTTTTGTTATTTCGTTTCGCATTTTTGTTATTTCGTTTCTCATTTTTGTTTGTTCTTTAATAACATCGTATAACATATAGAGCACTTCTTAAACATATTAACTGGATATGTTACACTTAAGGATTCTATCTATATAAAACAGATTCATTTGTTATATCTGTTTTTCTTCTAACTGGCAAACCTTGAAAAGAGTTTTGATATACACGAATAATAAATCACGTTTTTATCATACTGCACGATATCAGCCTGTTTTTTGTTCTCTCAATTGTACCAAACCCCTTTTTTGTCCCAGGACTGAAAAATCATCTGGAGAATTTTTTTAGGTCCTAGGACTGAAAAGTCAGCTGTTTGCTATGTATATTATTATTCATTTATTAATGTTGAGGAGCAGAATTTTGAAATTCAAACGTTATAAAGAGCATTGTTTGCAAATAATATAAATGTAAACAATGCATATTAATAACTTTGTAAATATAACCTCGAAAATACAACTTTACAGTTAATATTTTTAAAAGTCTAATTTCGCATTATGATAAAAACGTTGTTCATCACTCGGAGCTAAAGTGTCTTTTTGATGCTTAACCGTTTTTAAAAACTCGTTTTCGCACCAAAAAGACCCACTTTTGCTCCTAGTGACGAAAACTAGTATTAAAAGCTATGTCACTTCTTCAAACAATCGAAAAGAAGAAAAAGTTTTAAATAACTAAAAACTGTTCCAGCACAGTTTTTCGGTAATTTGATTTATTGTGAATCGTGTTGCCCTTTCAGTAAAGGTTTACAAGAATATTATATGCAAATCACAAAGGTTATTTGGTTCTTTTAAACTGTTTTAAACAAATTAATACCATGCGTAACCTCCAAGCAGTTGGCTCAAAAATTAAATATAATATTAATACTAAAAAGGATTTTCCAATAAGGACGAAGGTATTAAATCGACTGGTCTCATTTATAAGTCTCACTTGTCAAAGCTTCACCTGCGGTCTGCTTGATGGAGTGACGTCTACCGCTGTCTCCTCTTCTCATTAATGATTCGTTTCCTTACGACGAAGAGGCGCAACAAGATGCGGAGTCCAATTTATGTAACTTGCTACTCCCTTCCCACTATTTCTCATTACAAGATTTCCTCCTACATGGTGTCCCGTTACTCTCTACCTCTTTTCAGGTATTATTCCTAGTCTAAAGACAAGCTAAAATATCACATTAAAACTGTATAAAAGTCCATAGTTAACCACACCAGTCACCATAATAATAATAATATTTTTTAATTTGAGGACGGCTTGTTGTAATAAGTTGAAACTTGGTATACAGCTTTTTGAGGTAAACCTAATTAAAGAAAAATAATCAGTTCGTTACAATTAATATTTCTTAAATGGGGACTGTGTAAAATCTTTAACCTTAAAATTAACATCATAATCTAAACTAGGTATCAAAATTTCATTATTAATTGAGATCTCTGGTCTTTGAGATTTCGGCCAAGGTTTTTAAACAACAATATACTAACATTACATTTTAGACAAAATTAATTTCGTTTCCGGCTAAACGCAACGACAAACTTAATAGGCTTTTTTGCCTTTTTTGCTTTCAAAAATTGGCATTGATGAACTGTAACCTTGAAACAGATATAATCAAACGTATAAATAGCAAAAGTAAACAGTAAGCGATGAAATTCCCTTGTATTTGTTAGACTGTATTTCAATAAACAATAAGCAGGGTCACGGGACTTTCCTTTCATTGATTACTGTTTTTTTCTACAACCAACAACTGAGCGCATAACAATTACGAGTAAAAGTAATTCAAAAGTTTTAATTTGTCGGTGTAGTATCATAAAACATGCTGTTGTATTAATAATAAAAAAATGAATAATGACGTATTATTCATGAGAGACGAATATTACCGTCAATGTGATAAAAGTGTGGTATTTACTTTGTGAAAAAATGTGTCTTCTGTAATGTTAAAAAGTTAATAATCAAAAAATATTTAAAAATCAATAAAACAATAAAAATTATGAATAAAATTGATTGAAAATTGTTATTTATTGGTTAAGTATCATGTTACATGCTCTTGTATCAATAATGTCCTAATAAACGCCTAGACAAATATGAGGAAAATATTATTTTTCTCCTCCCTAAGATAGGATCAGAACTTCCCGAATTGATGGAGTTCACTGTTTGATCAGCAACTGAAACACAGTTTGAGATGTTTGTCAAGTTATCATCGCATTACATCGATTACAACGGGCTTCTTCTCTACTTCATTCTCTATTTTCACTTACATTTTTATTTTAAGAAGTTTATACAGTTAGTAGTAGTTAAGAAATAATTTAACACTCAGTTAACATACAGATTTATAATTAGTAATTAATATGTAACTTTTATAATTTAAGAAACGCTTTTACAAACTAAAATTAAACAACAAAAGTGTTCTAAATTTTGGGCTAATGTATACCGGTATGAAAAGATTAGTGTATTTTATCTCTGTTTTGACGTGTTATTTTGTTTAAAATTTTCGATTCCCTCCCTCCAAAGTGTATGTATTCAATTTCAAACCTCGTGAGGTAATTTTGCAACAACAAAGGGATTAATTTTTGCACCTTTATGATTCTTTAAATTTTGTTTGTGATGGACTAATCACTACGCTTCCTCTCTCCTATCTCATAAACATTTATAGAAATTAGGCCCAGGAAGACGGAAACAATTGATTCCAAAGAAAGAAAATATGAATAGGCAAAGATTTTAATACTATGAATTTTAGCATTAAAACTCACCACTAATTTTATTGTTGCACAAGCAACAATAAAATCTTTGATCAGAAAATTATAAGGTGATGAAAGTTATCTTTCACAGATGATAGTTGATGACTTGACTTTTAGTTGATAATTGTAGGCCTACTCAAGTAGTATTCGGTATAGAGCATCCTTTGATATTTATATTAGCCTATTTCCCTAAACTACTACTATAGAAACCGATGTAAAATAGTGAAATAGGGATACCAATCCTTTAAGTCCTTACCTATTAGCTAAGTCTATTAACAAAAAAATTTTAACAGATACATTAAAATTTTCTATTTACTTATTTGATTAATATATCTATATTACCGCTATTATCTACATAGTTGTGTAGTGCGAATCACAGATAACACGACCGTACCAATTACAATCATGGACAATGTTGACTTTAAAACTGCAACTCTTCACTCATAATTCAATATTTACCAAAATTTTTAAAAATTTCCAAGTATGGTAAAGTATGTGTTGTGAATTCATGCAATATAAAATTATTTTCTTGTTTTAAATTGTCATGTGTAGTTTGTAATAAATTCCTAAAGCTCTTCTCTAAATAAGAGATGAAGTATAAATAAAAAATTCAGTGCCCGATGGCTTTCAAACCTTTCGAAGACAGTTTGACAATGACAGAAATTGTGACGAGACCAATCTTCACCTAATGACAACTTCCTAATGGTCGAGCTGCATCTTCCCAACTCATTTGCAGTCGAGCGCCATGGTTAGTTAGTTTCCTTCTTGAGTTTTAACGAATTTAAGAAAATTGATTGGGCATATCGATACTTGTTCTGTTTCCACAATCTAGTTTATAAAACTTCTTTATTAATCTTGTTAAAAATACTTTGCTGGTTTTATGTTTAGTAAAATTATGCTTGTAAAACATAAAAATGTCGATAATTGGACTTCTTTAAAAATTATGGAAATATTTATTTATTGAGTTTTAAACATGTTATGGTATTAGTGATGGTGAACGAATGGCCGAAGACCCAGATCCGATGTCTCGGACGTGGAGAAATTGACACCATTCCTCAGATGATGGATGGCAGCTTTTATCATAGACTGATATTTCATTTGCGAGTCCCCGACATCAGACGACATGCAATTAATGGCCTTTAGTGTCTCGAATACTGTAATAGTGTTCCTTTTAAACATAATTTTTCATTTAGTTTTCATTAAAAAATGTGTTTAAATATAATTAATGATGGACTTTGACACTTTAGTATTGAAATTAGTAGTATTAGTAGTAATAGTAGTAGTATAGTATTGAAATTATGATCAATTGAATAATTGATCATAATTTCTATTTGACCTTGATTAATTAATTCTACTCCTCACGTTAAAATATGACTTAAAAATTCTTAAAATTATTATATGAAATGGAAAATGTGTTGAAGAAGATTGATTTATTCATAGAAAGCTGTCAAAATGCTGAAGAAAATTCAAGTCACATATTACAAACTGACAAGCCAGAGAGTAAATATTGAGCGTGTCTTTTGATGAATGTTTGCTCTTTCAACACGACTGTTTCAGTTTGAAATTAAAGGCATTTATACTTACTTTTTTATTTGTTTATGCACAAGAATTATATTTGTATAAAACCACTCAGAAGACGTTATACAGGGTGTATCAAATTGATTACAGATGAACAGTTTGTACTACAACCTTAAAATAATTCTATTTCCCACCAAATTGATCCCAAGGAGAAATTTAAAGTAGTTTTAACATTGTATAGATACCGAGCGTTGTAAAATAAACGGTATCAGTTAACTGACACATACTTTCTCCCAACAATATAAAAAAGGTGTTAAAAGCTCCAAACATTAATGTCTTGATGACTCAGTCGGATAGCTACCAGCTGAGCAACGCTCGTTTGACCCTACGCGCGTCTGTGACTTTTAACAACGTACTGCGTTTACCGCTAAACAAAAAATTGAATTCTCTCCGCAACCACTTGACGTAGAGCAATAATTTAAAATACTGGATTATTTAGTTTTTTGAGCTTGATTTAATGGTGATAAGTAAAATTTATTTCGAGACAACAGCTATTTTGAAAATTCAAAAAATTGATATTTTAAACACTTTTTACTCCATAACTTTTGAACGCGCATTTTCTCGGAGATGCGGGTGGTGTCATTTTATTCAACATTTTAAGCTTAACAAACCACAAAATTTTAATCAAAATCGTTAGAGCCGTTTTTGAGAAATTTTGATTTTTGACGATTTTTGAGGGTTTTTAGGGGTAAACTACCCTTAAAAATCAAAAATTTTAAAAAATGAAAAAAACGCCTGGAATTATCGTGGGTTTGGACCTACGTACCAAATTTCACCAAAATCGGACCATTGGGGCATTCTCTAGCTTTGTATACATCCAGACACACACACACACACACACAGACATCACTCCGAAAACCACTTTTTTGGACTCACGGGGGACCAAAATGGATAAATCCACCAACAACTCAAATTCGAAAATTTTGACGAAAACAATACTTTCTCCATATACTATGGTATAGGGGGAGAAAGTAAAATGGGGGTCACAGGTCAAGTCATGGATTAAATTACAAACATGTGTCATATACTATATATCATTTGAATACTCTATTCAAAACACACATGTTGGTGGAAACAGAATTTGGATATCTTTATTCGTTTAGATTTTTTGTGGTAAATAATATTAAATGAAAAAACATGTCATTTAGTATATCATCTTAAAGCTGTTGTTAAACTGGGCTAATTTACAACAGTGTCGCATCTCTTTTGGTTTTGTAGTAATAACGTAAAAATATATGATTTTTCCATATGATTTCCATGTTAATTGTTCAGGACATGAGAGTTTGGAAGTTCTTCTTCCATTTTTGTCGTACTAAAGAATTAACATGGAAGTTATAAGGTGAAAATACATTTTTACGTTATTACTACAAAACCAAAGGAGATATGGCATTTGTGTAAATTACAAAGCTGCTCAGTTTAACGAGATCTTTAAGATAATATAAAAAATGAAATGTGTTTGCATTTAAAATTATAGTATTTTGTTTATGTAAACATTAAAAAAAAAAGTTAAATCTAGGAAATTTAATTTTTTTAATAAAGGTGGTCTTGTGACATATCATTGTTAAGCTTAGCTTATTTCAAATAAGTGTTTCGAATTTCTTAGATTTAAACCTGTGACCCCTAGTTTTAAAACACTTGTATGAAAAAGCTTAAAATAATTTTAATTTATTCCTTGTGGTCAATTTAGTTTATTTGAAGACTGTAGAACAATATGTTGATGTGTAATTAATTTGAGCCACGTTACGTGAGACACCCGGTATAGTTTTAAAGTTTATCCTATCTGAAAAAGATAAGTTTCTAATAAATTTGTAGTGGATTATTAATTTATCACGATTGAAACTGAAGGTATATATTTTATATTGCTTTGAAAACTTTCTCGATCGTTGTGTTTTTATCTAATTCCAAGAGTTATTTATGAATTTATCCATGTAAAGCACGTAATGTTATGGTTATTTAATTTTGACGTTAGTTGTTAAATTAATAGGATGATAAATGTCCGGGAAAAATTACTTGGTTTTTCTTCTTTAGTTTTCTCGATATGACGTCATTGTCATAAAAAATTTTCATATATTTTTATCTTATTTAAACAAATCTTTGAGTAAACTCTTATCACAGCTATTCCCCAAACTCAATAGTAGCCACAGGTTTACAGCTGAGAGCGGTATAATACATTTTTTAAATTTAGTTAATTTAATTAGTTTTAAGTTTTCCCTTCATAAATTTATTTATTTTTAATACCAGCATTTGTATAAAAAAAATATTACATTATTATACTATTTTTATAAACATGCACAAGCCCATAACAAACCTCCGTGTTTAGCAGTCAATATGAGCCAAATTTGAATAAATAATTCCATCTAATAAACGTGTCACAAACACACTTATCAAATAGATACTAGACATGAATCCCATTGTAAGCTTTTTTTATGAAATCAATTAAAGCTGTTGACATTAAAAAAAGAACGACTGTATAACAATGCCATTTGATGAATCGATAAATCCCAAATTTAAAGCAAGTCATCAGAAACAACTATAAAGTTTTAACATATAATAACTTAAAAAACTTTAAGAACGGATCATTAGTGAGGATGTCGAGTTTATGAATGTTTTCAGGTGACGGTTTGTCAATAATTGTAAAAGTTCTGATGAGGCCAATCTTCTTTTGATGACAGCCTCCTCTAACATTGAGCTACAGACTTTCCAAAATTTCCTTCCCTTATTTTCTAGTACTTTATTGCAAAGTTATATCAGTCTTTAGGTAAAACATTTTGTAATAAAATACTAAATGAAATTTTAAAAATCTTTTGCAATAATTATGTGGAAAAATATTTTATACGTTTCAAAGTGTTCGTGTCAAAACTGTTCTCCTGTAAAATACTCTATATGGTTTTAGAATTTATAAAGCAAATTTCTAATTTCAGCTTTAACTGTCTGAAATCATATCTGGTTTTCTCTATTGGCAAGTTTTATAGATGCAGAGGTTTATGGGGATCGTGTTTTAAAACTAACCGATTAAGCTAGAGATTGGCTTTTAACTTTTTTCTATAAGTAAAACGACGGATCTCGTAGGCTCTGGTTTTAGAATTTTTAAATACAATATATAATTTCAGCTATAACTGTCAAAAAACATCTGTTTTTCTCGACTTTCAACTGAAGTTTTCCATAAATTTGATGAAACTACTTAAGTGAGGTTACCAAAGCGTAACAAAGGACATTTAGCACCGTTATTCATCTTTAATAACTTATCTTTAATACTTTAATACTTATCTTTAATACTCATCTTTAATACTTATCTTTAATGGTACCTTAATTAAAGCTCTAGGCTGCATTTAGCAGAAGATAACAAGATTCTAAAAAAACCTTACATTTGCATCAAGAAAAACATATGATTTTAGACAGTTTATAGCTGAAATTAGAAATTTTATTTAAAAACTCTAAAACCAGAGCTGACGAGATCCGTGTTTTACTTTTAGAAAAAGTTATGAGGCAATCTCTATATTAATTGGTTAATTTTAAAACACGATCCACGTAAACTTCTGCATCGATAAAACTCGCCCAGCGCTGAGGCCGCGGCCGCGAGGTGGTATTCGGGCTCAGATAGACCGGAGCCTTAAGACATCTTAAAAGATGATAAGTTTATATTTTGAAACATGAGATTATTGACTTATCATCTGTCTCCCTCCCCACATAAACAAAAGCAGGTTCGATTAAAACTTATTGCCTGAATATAACTAGAGCCTGAAACTTAGTGATTGTCAACACTTTCTAAGTTCATGGTTGCATAAGCTCCTAATACACGACTAAGTTAGAAACTAATCATTTTAAGTCTATTAATAAGGGTTTATATTAGTACTGCAAGTCAATATAGGTATATTAATTAATATACCGTAATTAATTAATACCTTAACTCAGAATAGTTATTAATTTTAAAAGAAACCGTTTCATTTATTGTGGAAGATTGATTGTTAATTACTCATAATGATAGGCCTGTTATCAGTAATTAAAAAGTTAAAACGTAAGTTGTATTATTGTCATTGTATTTATATTTCTACTAATGACATAAAACAAACTGTTATTGTTAACTAGTTTAAAGTTACTAAGCAATTAAACATTAAGCTATAAATTGTTTTCAAATATTTGATAAAATTTTAGTCCTGAAGCATAATTTTCATGTAGATATTTTTTTTTGTGTATTTAGATTTAAGTCACAATTTATATACAGAGGGTCCCGGAATATTTTTTTACACATCGAGAGAATAAATAACATTATACGAATAGAGGTCTAGAAATCTTCATTAATCCGTTTGAGGGTTATACAAGAGGGTTCCAGAGAGTTCCGAGCCACACTGATTGTCAGGTCTTGGAGATATCGTAATCGTGGTATAAAAAGTTTGTCACAGTACCTCGACCTCGACCTTTAAATAAAACTGAGATAAGTGAAGTTTCCTTAGTTAAGTTTGCACTCCGAAAGTTAAACCTCTCTTTGTCTTTGATAAACAATATAGCGTTGTTCTTAGGTTATGTAACTTATGCTGGAAAGGATGACGTGCTTGTGGCAGTGAATAATTTTAAGACCTTTTCGAATTCAGTTTAAATACATGTCGAGATTAAAAATAATTATGTAAAATCAAATGCAAATCCTTTGTAGTAGATGAAGTAAAATAATTAAAATGGGTGTTATCGTGATTTAAAAAATTATCTAGTAGTTATTATTTTATTAAATATCAAGAATAAATCAGTGATACCGTAGCCTACTTAAGTAAACAGTACCAGGGGGACCAAGCTTAAGCTCAGTAAAGTTATTACTTTCATTCTCACGCAAAGCTCGTTCGCTTCGCTCACTCACCCTCTTAATTTTTAAGACGAGCTCGTTCGCTTCGCTCACTCGCCAGGCCTAAGGCTGCTGCACTTTGGTATCATTTTCCTTTAAAGATGTAACACTTTGGTTTTATCTACAGTTATCAGCTGATTTTTGTTAATTTAAAAACCTCCATAAGGATAACATGGAAACTTTGAAGGGCTCTAGAACGAAAACAGGATTTTCCCCAGACATGGGACCAGCTCCAATCGATTCCTGGCGGCCAAAAGCCCCATATTCAACCAAAAAATAAAAAATACTTGGAGCGAAAAAACTTTGCCCGTACAAACGGAGCTGGTTTTAGAGTATAAGATATTGAAATGACGATGTTGATTAGAAAACAGGAAGTCCTAAAACCATAGGCAATACAGGGTGTTTGGTAGTCAATGTTAAAATTTTTAAGGGGTTATTATGTTTATTAAATGCAACAAAATGCAATTTAGGCAGTTACATCTCGCTCCACCTTCCAGTAACAGTAATTGTTAACGTTTTCTAATTTTTTTAAATCCATCACCAAAACCATTTTTTGTGTCACTATTTTCTTTCTTTTAATGACGTTTTCGGAAAGTATACAAAATTGTCTATTAGGATTAGTACAGTTCATCAAAATTAAGCCCTCGTAAAGCCTCGTAAAATCAATTCGAAAAACAATTTTCGGAAAAGTAAAAAGGGGGCATTATAACTTGCTGAACAATTTTTTTTATTAAATTAGTAAATTTTAAAACAGTTCCAAAATTATTAAAACAAACATTAATGTTAAAATAAGCAACTCTAGTGGAATCAAAGTAAAGTAATTTGCTTTGAATTCCCTCCATTTTAAATTTGAATCAGATCAACCAATACGAATTAATATAGAGCGTGGATTGATAAAAAATACTTTTACATTCTAAGGATAAGAAAGAAAGAAAAGTACACTTAGCTTGTTATAGCTTGAATGCAATACCCATAAGTAACTTGATGAGTATATTAAGTTGAGTAGTTGCCTAAACCTTGTCTTGAAAGTTATCACAGTCAGAACTTTAAACGACTCAACCACACCAAGTTCTTGGTTACAGTTACCAACTGTAATTGATTCTTGCTTTGTACCACTGAAATATTCAACACCATTGAAACTACTTGGTTTTATACCTTGTAAGTTAAACAAAATATTAATTTTTACAGTAATTTATGATAAACTAGCTGACTTACACATGCTTCGCAACGGTGCTCAAATTGCATCGTCAACCCTTCAGGTGAGCTCGTTCGCTACGCTCACTCTCCACCAAGTTAAGCTCGTTCGCTGCGCTCACTCGCCTCAAGTCCTTAAGTTTTTTATTACCAATCTTCCCTCAATACTTTAAACAATAAACAGTTGTTTGTAAATTAATATTCCTAAATGTAATAATGTGCTCATCACTAAATCATGTGCTTCTATAAGTATAACATGGTAACTTTGTAGACGTGTGGGTGGAGCCCTAAGGAGGTTGGGAGGATATCGTCAATTTTTCTGAAGTTTTCACGTCAAGAGCTTTTAATCAAGTTTATGGTTGTTAAAATTTTGACTTCTGGGAATGCTTAAACAACTTGTGTTATGTCCTTCATTCAAAACCAGACTTCCATTTATCACTGACAAGATCACTGACAATTTTATTTTTATTATTGTATGGAATCTATACAATATACATGTTACATATATAAACAAAATAGTAATCGTAAGGTACAGATCATAGTTAATGATACCATTAACGATGTTAAGGATTTTTTTTAACATCAGGCAACTATTCGGTTTGGTAGACCCATGATAAACAGTTAATGTAAAATTTGTCATTTGGGAGTAAGGGCAAAAACTTGCTTTAGTATAAAGATGTTTAAAACCAGTTTTGTCCTATGAATGATAGTTGAGATCATAAAATGGTTACCAAAACAGTCATGATGACCCATTTTATGATCTCTGTCATCATTCACTGATGAAGTCAAAACTTCAACTACAGTCACTTCTGTCAAAACTGATGCAGTTTTCGCCCATACCTCCAAATACCAGGTTTTGCATCAACTGCTTATCATCAGCCTGTCAACCACAATTGTTGCCTGATGTTTCAAAAAACCTAAACCATTTAAGGTATCAAAATATTGCTCGATTGTATTTTTTATTTAACGCATTTAGTCTCCATAGAATAACAAAAATAAAATCGTCAGTGATTTTTCAATCACTCTGTTTAATAGATGTACATGCGACTAGATCACTAAGATTTATTAAATCCCTACTAATATTATAAACGTGAATCCCCGTTTGTTACGCTTTCACGCGAAAACTACTCAACCTATCATCATGAATTATTGCAAACATTTTCTTGGAGGTATCAGAAGTAACATAGGATACTTTTTGTTAAAAAAATATTTTTTAAGAAAGATAGAAAAATTGTTTTAAAAAAGTATTATTTTTTTAATATGTTACCAAGAAACAAATTAAATGAAAAATTTAAATTTAGATATTCCAGCAATTTCTTAAGTATAGGGTAAGCGGGACAGCGAGTGAGAGTAGCGAACGAGCTAAACTGGACGGCGGGTGAGCGTGACGGCGAGTGACCGTAGCCTACAAGCTAAACCAGTAACGCGAGCGAAGCCCCGGTAAAAAGCTAGTTTTCTATAAAGCAGTGAATTATTAACAAAATTATGATGTAAAATAAACAGACAACATTCTTTAAAAGATCTTATTTTCACTTTCGTTTATTAAAGGGCTCCATGAATCCAGATAAATTTATTTTTAAAACATCTCTATTTATGAAAAAATTACACATTTCAATGAAAGTTTGTTGAAAAAGCTTGAGCTGAGCAAACCGGAAGTACTGCAACGTATGCTCCTAATAAAAGAAAGAATACTAAAATCATACTATACTTTATAATCTGAAACTATGATTCCTACAAATGTAACTATAATAAAGAATTTTGTTGTTCCAGGTAATGTGGAGAGAGAAACCTGAAGCAAAATGACTCGTGTTGAGGTGGTAAGTTAAAGAACTTATCTAAGTTAGAAGAAAAAGTGAAAAGTAGAAACATATAAACTAGTTAAATATATATACTAATAAACTATTAGTAATCTCATACCGGTTTGCTAAATTGCCAATGCCTACTGAACCTATACTGTGTAAAATAATTCAATGTACAATGTAAGATTTATTTGACGCACTTGTTGATATATTTGTTTTTTAAGTAACTTGTAAACCTCAAAAAATATTTTTGATTAGTATAAATCATGAAGGACGTTGAAAAACTCGGTTACTTCCTCAAAAATCAAAAATTCTTTTCTTGTTTTAAAAGACATACGAATTTTGTTAAGATTTTCTTAATGCAACGCATTAAAATATACACACCTTAAATTAAAATATGTATACTTCAAAAGAACTTGGGAATGACAAATAAATTAAACAATTTCCAAGACAGTTTGGCAATGATTTGATTTATTATGAATTATGTTGTACCGTACTGCCAGTATAGGTGCAAATGCTTATTTTTTACTAAAAACTTAATTAACAAGTTTAACGAGTTTTTCATAATGTGAACTGGTGTTACTGCATCAACAACTCCAAACGGGAAAAATGAAAATCAAACTCACGGGAATAAACAATCACTTTGAGAGAGGGAATACTGAACGAGCTTTATTATTTTGCGTTTTAAATTATCTCCACCCTTTACAATCAAAACAATTTTTAAAAATTTTAATTGCTTGTAAATAGTGGTTACTAGCCGGTTCTGTCTTTGTCATGGCTAAGGATACTAACTCATATTTATAAGTAGGGTGTTCATTATATGCAGCGAGCACATAACATGCGACTTGTACAACGAATTTCTGGGCAACCCCTAAGGGGGCATGGGGGCGGAGCCCCCATCGAGCCGTAGGCGAGTCTTTGAAGTATATCTTTGAAGATGTCTTAGGTATAAGTATTGGCTTAAATAGATGAAATTAGCACACTATGGCAAAGTAAATATAGTGTCTAAAAAATACATTATTCTTTTATTTAAATATTCATGTGTAATTTGAAACATTAAACTTTCCAGAATATTGTAATGAAGTATACATTGAAACAAGATCCAAAATCAATCGATCAAACTTCTTATGAATTTCATCAACAGTAGCAGAAGTCGTGACTAGAGCAATACTGTCCTACTGACGACTTTATAATTGTTGAGCTGCACCTTTACAATTCATTTCAGTTTAGTGCAATAGTTATTTATATATGTTCTCGAAAAATTAGTTAGGGAATATCTATGCTTATTGTTTACACAAGGTACATAGTTACAGTATATTTTTTTGCTTAAAATGTTAAAATGCTTAAATGTTTAAATGCTTAAAATGATAGATTATTTTAAAACTAAATTTTATTGATAAGTCAATATAAATATGCAATCCAGTTACGGTGTTCGTCCTTTATAACTCATGTAAAACTTCCATTTACAAAAAGCTACCACAGTAAAATATCATCCTCACTCAATACGCAGTTTATCTGTTTAATTTATTGTGAATTAATCCTATCAATAAATGATTGATGAATAATTAATGAAATAACAAATAGGGGTTGGCTATGTTAATTACATAACGTAAATGTTCAGACTTCTTTACCCATAGGCTCAACGATAATTACACAATGATATTACACTCACCTCAAGGATCCTATATGCAATTATAATATAAAACAAATCGGCTTTATGTTAGATATTTATATAAATTTAAATTAGACATAAAAATCATTTTGTCTTCCATATTTTTAATGCATTCTCTATATTTGTAAAAAGGCTCAAATATCAATTGAATGGTACTTTAATTTACACGATTCTTGTACACTGTGTAAAAGAAACCCGTAACTACATTAGAAACTTAGGAGTTACTTGATAATGTTGCCTCCAAGACTAAAAAAAAATCACAAATATTTAAACAGCAACATTTATGGTCTGCACTGACTGTAAACTATCACCAACAAAGAACCCCACAGTCGTTCATTGTAATCCTTTTACAGAGTTGAATTCCTAACCGAATTTTTCATGTAGAAGATTACAAGTATATTGGTGACCAAAATTTTATTTTATGGGTAAAAATATTGTTTTGCAGCATTTGATAGTTTTAATTTTCTATAATACATCACAGACAAAGTTAAAAGTTGGGAAAAAAAATATTTAAGCTATATGAAGTTGTTGCTAATTTAGGTTTAATTACTGTTGACATTAATAGGCAAAAAACACTGAGAAGTATGTTGAGAATGCCTCAAAACTCCCATTGTAAAGACCAATTTGATAGATTACGTCCCATCATTATAGGTCTATGAAGTTTCAACCTCCATTAAAACACAGAGAAATTTGTAAAAAAAATTAAAACACACAAAAAATAAACTTAAATTGTTTTACTGATTGAAGTGATAAAAAGTTTGTTGGTGACTATGCAATATTTTTTTGTTTGTTTTGACAAAAGAAATCACAGAGTTTCTGAGAAATATTTCCGAAAACTCTGAATATCCGATTTTAAACAGTAGTGTGCAGTTACAGCCTAACTTTACGTTTAAGAGTGATCTATGATTAGTGCTTTACAAATGGGTTTAAATAAGCATGACAATGCAAATTTAACGTGCCTGTTTTCTAAATTCTTTTAAATTCTTTTTCCGCTGTCATCGCTTTTCAACAGATGACCTCACATTTGAATAACAGACCTAAACAGGATGGGATAAAATTCCTCGGGTATACGGTGGATGTAGTTTGTAGTCGTATTAACAATCGACGTCGCCAGGGCCGGACGCGCCCCGGGCCTTTCCTTTCATTGAATATTGGGTTCTTCCATAACCGACATTTATGCTCGGATTATGGAAACTATCACTATCAACACTATCAAACATGCATCCTGCAAAGCGTACATTGGGGATGGGGTGAAATATGCCAAAAAAATGTTTCTCATCTAAAATATTTTGATTATTTTGTTAAAGAATTAACCAAAATGACTTATGTAAAAATAACTTAGTGCTTAGGCAAAATATAAACAAATGGGCAAAATAATATTTTAAAATAGACCTACTAAAAACAAGAGATTTTTGCATCATTGGTATAGACAAATATATTGCATAATTAATTAATATAGATGTGGTACTAAATTGCTCTATTATAAAAGGATCAGGAAATTTTAGGAAGTTGTAGCTTGAATAAATTATTTTACTTTAACCATGCTTAGATTTATTTTATCTCAAGAGGAAAGTAACTGCACTACCTTTTAAAATTGTATTAAAAAACTCCTTCAGATTAGTTAAGTTTCTATTGTAAAAAAAAAAAAAAAAAAAAAAAAAAGGAAATACATACAAAACTTTTTGTATAGTATTGAATTGTACAGGCTTGTTTATATGTTTTATAAGACATTTTATTTTGAAAATTTTTCTTTACTATATTCTCATCAAAAGTTAAAGGTTAAATTTGATTTAAATGCTATTTTAACAGCATAATCCCACTGCTAAACTGAAAACAAAAAATGCATAAGCCCATTGTATTTAAAATGTAATTTAATTTGTAATACAATTGCAACTAAAAACAAATTTACACTATTTAACTCCTTGAAAATTGTCCAAACTTATGCATATTTATAGGCCTAAACATCTTTACTATCCTACAGAGTCCAGCCTCAAGTGTTCCAATAACTTTCCTTTTTATTTTAGACATGATATGAAACTTCTATGAAAATCATCCTTTTTTATGCTGTTTATGGGTAATTATTTAGATTAACGCAAGATTATTCTTGATTATTCGATTATTCTTAATTTACCGCAAAATTTTTTATATAGTGACAACTTAAAATTGTATATATTAACTCCATGTTTTTTAAAAATATTTTATGCCCAAATTTGTACCTTTTTAGACTTTGACATTTTTTCTCAAACTAACATGATGCTGGGGTTGATGGAAGTTCTCAATTTGTCCCATAAGAATAACAGGGCCGAAATATTCAGAAAAATAAAAAATAATCAAAAATAAAATTATCTTAAAATACCGTATTAAGTACATTTAGCTCTAAAAAATTCACAAATAATAGTAAATTTGTTGTAATATGGCGGAATGAGGATTTTTTAAAATTAGGTTTCATTATGAAATTAATATTTTGGCTTTTGAAGTTTGCACCCAATTTATTTTTATGGAATAACAAGTGATCTTTAATCACCCCAAACTACCTAAGGGTAAGTAAGGTCTAGCTAGAGAGAAATGTCGAAGAATAAAAGTTCTTAAAAATTATAAAAATTATAAAAAAGTGAATAGAATATAAAAAATAAAAATGAGGTATTTGTAAGGAGAACTATTACATTTACTAAGAAAAACTAATTTGTCTTTCTTAAAAAGTTTAGATGTTAGATAAAAAAAAATAGCTACTGGAAATTTTTTGTCTGGCCAACCTACTTAACTTCCCATTGTTCAAACTCTTAAAATAGCAAAAAATAATATGTTTACGAAGGAATGGTGTGTTTTCTTGTGATGTTATCTCTTCGTAGACCAAGAAATCACTTCTTTTAATAATTCGACACAAAATAAGTGAATAATTACACCAACTCTTGTGTGGAAGAAGACTCAAGCGCCAGTTAAGGCCTTAATGTGCAACTTCTATTATATTCCGTTCCTCAAGCTTGTAATTAGCTCAAGTTATCTTCCCCTTTATTACCATAAACTCCTGTGTTCATAAACTTACAAGATTTAACTAACTTGAGGTGGAATATAATCTCGCTTTAATTTACTATTAGTTTTGTAGTTGGTTTTAGAGAGTTCAGATTTGGAAAAAGAGAAAGACGGCTAAAGCTGTTACTGGTTGAAAAAATCTCATTGATTAGTTAGGTGTAAAATTACGCTAGAAGTAGCTGAGACTCATTCTAGTCCAGGCTCTGAACAGGTTGAGCATGCATAAAAGTCTAACTAAATTTGACTTTTGATTATTGTTGGGAACATTTAGTAGATGTAAAAAATCGATGTTGCCACATTTCCAGAGTGGGCACAACACGGGGGACGACCCCTAGAGGAAGTCGTAGAGGAAACTGAATTGGCCTATGTCATGTTATATATCATTTTAAAGGTCTTTGAATGTAGATTAAAATGCCACAAACCCGATCTCTAAAGGTCGAATATAACGCGAGTTATTGCGTTTTGAAATTTCGGTAAAATCCTTTCATGCAAATTTTGACTGCTTACCATTTCTGGCTCCAACGTTCATTTGAGGTCGAGTTTGCGACATTATTTTCAAATCTATTTAAATTATGTCTATCTCCTCTTTATAAATATCCTGAAAATTAAGTTAAATGTTTTATTTAAGTCTTCATCTGCCGTCTTCAATTGCTGTCCGAAATATTGTAATTACATTATGATTTTCAGTCCTATTTGGGACAATCCACGAAATTTTTTGTGAAATATTTAACGTAAGCTTTAAGATTATGTTTAATAGAAAGCAATTTCGCAAAGCCGACCATAAATGAACGATCGAGTTAGAAATGGCAGGCAGTCAAACTTTGCATAAAAAGCATTTTGCCGAAATTTCAAAACGCAATAACTCGAGTTATAATCGACCTTTAGAGATCGGCTTTGTGGCATTCGAATCTACATTCAAAGACCTTTAAATTGATATACAACATGACATAGGCCAACACAGTTTCCTCTACGACTTCCTCTAGGGGGCGTCCCCCGTGTTGTGCCCACTTTGGAAATGTGGCAACATCGATTTTTTACATCTACTACATGTTCCCAACAATAATCAAAAGTCAAATTTCGTTAGACTTTTATGCATGCTCAACCTGTTCAGAGCCTGGACTATTCCTTCATGACGATTTAGAGTTGCTTAAAAACATAAATATACATTTGAAATTACTATAAGCTATTCTATTACTAAGTTTACTCTTCAAATTTTCCGTGTGGTATCATTGACCATACACCAGCACGAAGGTTTAGTAATTGGTGGTACTCTCAAGTTGTTATAGTGTTGTTTAAACTATTGATATACTCGTAAATTTAAAAATGGTCACAAAAAAGTAATAAGTCTATTATTTATTTATTTTATGATTTTGATCATGAGACAGTACATAAAGAAATTAGTGATTTTGGAGGTGAATCTTCTTTTTTTTAATTAATTTAATGTAGTTTTGATGATACTGGAAAGGAAGCCCACAAGTGGCTTGAAACCAGTGAGGTAGTAGTGATGATCGTTAGTGAGGACAATTACACCGCTCAGCGTGTCAAGACGCATTTATTTACATTTTAAAATGTTTTTGTTTGTGAACTAAATGAAATAATAAGTCATACGAAAAATTTTTATCATTTGAATAATTTAAAGAACAATTTATGAATCATGAAGAATGTTAATTTTTAAGACATAAAAATAGTGATATATTAAACTAATTTCATTAATGTCAAAACACGTTCAAACCCATCGGATTATTAAATCACTAGTAAAAAATTTTATATCACGATTCTTTTAGTAAATTTCTATACTAATTACTATAGACATCCAAACGGGATATATTTTATTGCTAAGGGAATTTGTTTGAGCATTTATTAAATATACCATATTTGTGTATGTAATAATCATTGATTCCCAGCGTGTTCTTGCTCGTATTTATTGTTGCCCCTTAATATAAAATGTAATGAAATAACTAGTTAATTCATTGTTGTTAACTCAATAATACTCTAATAAAAGTATATATCGAAACAAAATTACAAAGAAACAAGTGTTTAAAACATTAAAGTCGCTCATGCATTGTTCATGTGTAGTATTGCTCGCAGACGGTAGCAATGTGCTGATTAAAGAAATAAAAAGTAAGGGAAGGTGTGCAAGAGGCTTCACTCGGTGCCTGCTAACGAGCAACGAACTACTTGTAAAGTCATGCGGTATCGCTCCTTTGATCCTGATACTTCTCTTAGACAAAACCACCGAATCTTATAATATTTTCAACATTAATGATTATGTTGCGAAACAAAACCCTTTATATTGCCTTTGAAATGCCTCGTAAATTCCACTAGTGTTACTTAGCAAAACATTTGAAAAGGTTTATCTGTAAAAAATATTTTTCCAAATTGAAAAATCATTTTAAACACCTGATTTTGGCAGCTGTCAGATGATTTGAAAGCAGAATATTGGACTTTTGTACCGTTGATTAATTACCTGACGTTATAAATCCATCACCGCCTGATCAAATCACAACACTGTCCTTTCATTTTTATAGAATCTGTGAAATTAAAAGTAAAACATTGGAATAATAACGTAATATAAACACAAATTAAACAAATTTGAACTGAGACCTTCTTTTAGGTATTGTTACTTTTAGGTTGGTGTTGTTGATAAGTGTTATTAGTATTGTTTTTAGCTTAAATGTTATTTTTGTTAATATGGAGGTCTAAAACAAGTTAAAGTATAAAATTTTAAAATTATAATTTTGTAGTTGAAAGAATAAAGTTAATATTTTTTTATATGAATCAAGTTTGTTAAGTAAAAACGAATTATATCTTTGAATTAAATTTAACATAATTGCCTATGACGTATCTTTTTAGCTACAGATAATCAATATGGATAACAATTATAAAATAAAAATATTATTATTCGTACCACTCGTCTATCATCATCTGTTTTAGGCATGTTATGTCAAAAATAGCACTTACAGTCTTGTGCTCCAAACAACAATACAAGATAATGTAATGGCTTGTATCTTTAGTTAATTGTAATGTTCTATATTTAGTTACTGTTGCCAATCGTTTTCAATCTTACACGAAGTTATCTAATGCGTATCTACTGCTTCCTGTTCTTTGGTTCAAACATTGAGTTTTGTTCAGAATCCTTTGTTTAAGGTTCATTGTTGGTGATGATGAGTTAATGTTAGTGTTTAGTAAGTTGTTGAGGACATTTTACATCTCTAATAAGTAAACAAAATTCACACGTTTGTATTTGTTTACTAATCTGTGATGAAAAATGTCCGCAACAATTTACTAAACAATAACTGTAAAAATAATATCAAAAACTAAGTTCAAAGGCTGCTCGGGTCCCTTCCTACGGCAGTATCGATTGAGGGTACGCTCCTATGGCTCTGAATTTCTATTTTTTCGGCTTACTTTTCCTTCTTGCAGTAACTTTTCTATTTAACTTGTTATTAATCAGTGTTAGAATTGCAGTACAAAATTCTTTTCTATTCTAATTGCTTTTACGAGTATTTTACTACAACAGTGAACTAGCACTACCGCTATAATAATTAATAAAAGGAGTAGTGAGCTCTTTATGAGAATGATTTGGATAATAGTGTATTTTGCTCCAAGGACCGAAAATGGGGTTTTGCAGGTTAAAGATTGTCTTTTATGACTTAGCAGAAGACGAGGTCAAGACGCAAAGCTTCGAGGGCAAGGTATATACCCCTTTTGGAAGAAATACAAACGCTAGTTAATACATACTACATTATTTATTTATACATTTTACTGCTTCCAAAAAATTCTATCTTGTTGAGATCTAAAACTTCTGTTAAATCTTGTAATATGGTTAGTAATGTCATTGCTCTGAGTTAATTTATGTTTAATTCGAGTATAAATAGCAGATTGCAAAACAAAAGTACAAGGCAACGTTCAAAACCCCATTATATTAAATATAACTTTGCATGATTAATTTTTTAACTAAAATATAATCCCAAAAATCATTGTAATATTCCTTTAAAATCGAGTACGAAAATTTTCTCTCAATGTGTATTTTATACCCAAATGTGTCTTATGATAGTAAGAAATACACGTAATCTTCCTTGACCTCAGCTTATACAGTATAAACCTTGGTCTGTACCTGTAAAAGAGAATTGGGTTGTTATCGATTGAGAGAAGATGGTGGATGACTGCAGACCGTTTAGTTGCAGTTGTGAAGGATTGGGCTCAGTCGAGTGGATAACTAGCGCTTGTCCGTGTCCACTGTCCGTGCGCTGATGACACTGTGTCCGCACTGGCCAATCACAGCGTACGAGACGTGAATTTGTCCCTCAATTCGTTGGTGTCAAAACCGTCAATCGTTTAGCAAACTGATTAACGGATCGATGTATAATCGTTATCGTTCTGCCGATCTATGAAACGAAAAGAACACTTCTTAACCCACGTAGATTTGTAGAATTAGTCGTAGTTGTCAAAATGTGATAAGAAAACATTGTTATCTACAAGTAAAACATACAAAATTTTCAAGGGTGTTAAATAAGTATCAGGGCTTCAGCAATTAGTGTTGAAAAACATTATTATAGTTGAATGTGATGTCATGTGTGTGCTAAATATTAATAAAGGTGAATTGTTTTCCATCAAAATAACTCGTAATTGAAGGGAAAATACGTTGGAAAATAATTAGCAAACAAATCAATGTTTGGGTTGAAACATTTATTGAAAGTTCACGGTAGTTTATTGAGTTTAAATGAGGTTTCCGAGATAATTTGTTGCAATTCTATGGTTAAATTAAGATAGGTAATATATTAAATGCTCAGGGCATTTCAGGAAACTAGTGTCAATGTTTTGATTTTTTACTTAAATTTCATGGAATGAACCAAATATTTATTCCTGATCGCTTAGTGCCATGTTGATGTGAAAAATTAATTTAGATTCTAAAGATAAAATGCACACAATTGAATAAAACTTGAAAAATGTAAATAAAAAAATTAAAAGAAGCTCTGGGAAGATATTTTGAAAAGTATTAAATATTGTAATAATTGGAAGTCTGAATTTTTCGTCTTGGAATGCCACAATATTATTTAATTTAGTTAATTGTAATATCGCTTTATTTAAAAGATGCTTCATGTTAAATAGGTAATATTTAACGTGTAATATTGTGTATTAAACAGTATTACTCAATGAGTCAATCTGTTTTAAAAGACTATATTGGAACTAAGGATATATAAGACATTGTGTAAAAAGAGTGAGAAATAAAACGTGCATTTGTCTCCAAAATTAGTTTTAAAATAAAATGTATTTATTTTCATTTATGTGAATATTTATGGCGAAACAAGGGAGCAAAAATATCGCTGACACATCAGTCTTGAGAGCTTGTATGCTGACAGTGCCCAACGCCCTCCTCCCCTTACTAGACACATCACGCTGGTGTTGACAGTCTGTAGACAGATGGGAGCGGCAACATCGCTGACACATCAGTCTTGAGAGCTTGTATGCTGACAGTGCCCAACGCCCTCCTCCCCTTACTAGACACATCACGCTGGTGTTGACAGTCTGTAGACAGATGGGAGCGGCAACATCGCTGACACATCAGTCTTGAGAGCTTGTATGCTGACAGTGCCCAACGCCCTCCTCCCCTTACTAGACACATCACGCTGGTGTTGACAGTCTGTAGACAGATGGGAGCGGCAACATCGCTGACACATCAGTCTTGAGAGCTTGTATGCTGACAGTGCCCAACGCCCTCCTCCCCTTACTAGACACATCACGCTGGTGTTGACAGTCTGTAGACAGATGGGAGCGGCAACATCGCTGACACATCAGTCTTGAGAGCTTGTATGCTGACAGTGCCCAACGCCCTCCTCCCCTTACTAGACACATCGCGCTGGTGTTGACAGTCTGTAGACAGATGGGAGCGGCAACATCGCTGACACATCAGTCTTGAGAGCTTGTATGCTGACAGTGCCCAACGCCCGCCTCCCCTTACTAGACACATCACGCTGGTGTTGACAGTCTGTAGACAGATGGGAGCGGCAACATCGCTGACACATCAGTCTTGAGAGCTTGTATGCTGACAGTGCCCAACGCCCTCCTCCCCTTACTAGACACATCACGCTGGTGTTGACAGTCTGTAGACAGATGGGAGCGGCAACATCGCTGACACATCAGTCTTGAGAGCTTGTATGCTGACAGTGCCCAACGCCCTCCTCCCCTTACTAGACACATCGCGCTGGTGTTGACAGTCTGTAGACAGATGGGAGCGGCAACATCGCTGACACATCAGTCTTGAGAGCTTGTATGCTGACAGTGCCCAACGCCCTCCTCCCCTTACTAGACACATCGCGCTGGTGTTGACAGTCTGTAGACAGATGGGAGCGGCAACATCGCTGACACATCAGTCTTGAGAGCTTGTATGCTGACAGTGCCCAACGCCCTCCTCCCCTTACTAGACACATCACGCTGGTGTTGACAGTCTGTTGACAGATGGGAGCGGCAACATCGCTGACACATCAGTCTTGAGAGCTTGTATGCTGACAGTGCCCAACGCCCTCCTCCCCTTACTAGACACATCACGCTGGTGTTGACAGTCTGTAGACAGATGGGAGCGGCAACATCGCTGACACATCAGTCTTGAGAGCTTGTATGCTGACAGTGCCCAACGCCCTCCTCCCCTTACTAGACACATCACGCTGGTGTTGACAGTCTGTAGACAGATGGGAGCGGCAACATCGCTGACACATCAGTCTTGAGAGCTTGTATGCTGACAGTGCCCAACGCCCTCCTCCCCTTACTAGACACATCGTGCTGGTGTTGTCAGTCTGTAGACAGATGGGAGCGGCAACATCGCTGACACATCAGTCTTGAGAGCTTGTATGCTGACAGTGCCCAACGCCCTCCTCCCCTTACTAGACACATCGTGCTGGTGTTGTCAGTCTGTAGACAGATGGGAGCGGCAACATCGCTGACACATCAGTCTTGAGAGCTTGTATGCTGACAGTGCCCAACGCCCTCCTCCCCTTACTAGACACATCGTGCTGGTGTTGTCAGTCTGTAGACAGATGGGAGCGGCAACATCGCTGACACATCAGTCTTGAGAGCTTGTATGCTGACAGTGCCCAACGCCCTCCTCCCCTTACTAGACACATCGTGCTGGTGTTGTCAGTCTGTAGACAGATGGGAGCGGCAACATCGCTGACACATCAGTCTTGAGAGCTTGTATGCTGACAGTGCCCAACGCCCTCCTCCCCTTACTAGACACATCGTGCTGGTGTTGTCAGTCTGTAGACAGATGGGAGCGGCAACATCGCTGACACATCAGTCTTGAGAGCTTGTATGCTGACAGTGCCCAACGCCCTCCTCCCCTTACTAGACACATCGTGCTGGTATTGTCAGTCTGTAGACAGATGGGAGCGGCAACATCGCTGACACATCAGTCTTGAGAGCTTTTATGCTGACAGTGCCCAACGCCCTCCTCCCCTTACTAGACACATCGTGCTGGTGTTGTCAGTCTGTAGACAGATGGGAGCGGGAACATCGCTGACACATCAGTCTTGAGAGCTTGTATGCTGACAGTGCCCAACGCCCTCCTCCCCTTACTAGACACATCGTGCTGGTGTTGTCAGTCTGTAGACAGATGGGAGCGGCAACATCGCTGACACATCAGTCTTGAGAGCTTGTATGCTGACAGTGCCCAACGCCCTCCTCCCCTTACTAGACACATCGCGCTGGTGTTGACAGTCTGTAGACAGATGGGAGCGGCAACATCGCTGACACATCAGTCTTGAGAGCTTGTATGCTGACAGTGCCCAACGCCCTCCTCCCCTTACTAGACACATCGCGCTGGTGTTGACAGTCTGTAGACAGATGGGAGCGGCAACATCGCTGACACATCAGTCTTGAGAGCTTGTATGCTGACAGTGCCCAACGCCCTCCTCCCCTTACTAGACACATCGCGCTGGTGTTGACAGTCTGTAGACAGATGGGAGCGGCAACATCGCTGACACATCAGTCTTGAGAGCTTGTATGCTGACAGTGCCCAACGCCCTCCTCCCCTTACTAGACATAATCACGCTGGTGTTGACAGTCTGTAGACAGATGGGAGCGGCAACATCGCTGACACATCAGTCTTGAGAGCTTGTATGCTGACAGTTCCCAACGCCCTCCTCCCCTTACTAGACACATCGTGCTGGTGTTGTCAGTCTGTTGAGGGGTGGGAGCGGAAAAGTTATTCTAGATATTTTAAATATCATAGCTGTTACAGTTGATAGTCTGTGCAGATATGGAGGATTCAATTTTTAGTAAATTTTCTTTTTTAATGTCGTGTTAGTGGACTATTGGTTGTAATGGGTTAAGTATGTCTTAAAAACGTTTTATTAGTTTTAGTGAGCGCTTACATTTTTGTTGGTATAAATGTAATATTCAAAATAATTTTTAATAAACTACCTAAAATTTGTAATATTAGATTTTTTAAAAGTAACGTCTGATTATTTTGACTTGAAAGAACCGGTGATAATTTGTTACAATGATCAGAGGAGTGTAAATTTATTACAGAAATAGGCAGGAAATATGATATAACCACGCTGTAACACGTTATAGTATAAAATATTAGACTTTTAACCTGTTGTGGAGTTGTTATCATTAAAAGAAAACTTGCAATTGATGTTTTAATTATGTTAAACTACAATTTGTTATGAATATTCTAACAAATTTGTCTACTGCCACTTATCATTAAATAAAATATCCATGAACCTTTCAAAATATTCATTTCAATAGAACTGATGAAGAATCATGCTCAAATTTCTGTAAAAATGTGCAATCAATTATTTATTATTTATTAGAGTAAGGGACAAACAAATAGTCTTAACTTCACTAGTTTTACTCCTTCAATTCACACCCATTTAAAAAAAAAATGAAACTACAATTTATTTTAGAGGCAAGAGGTCCAAACCCATCTCAATTATAGTGTGCATTTCGAAAATCGAACCTACGATCTCTTGAATAAAAATCTAACAGGATCAACATTAATCTATTTAGATGTGTTGATTCTGTATTGAAACTTTTATTTTGAAGATTTGAATGATTCAACATAAAAGCTACTTTCATCATTCGTGTAATGTGCAATTTTTTAAACGTCTGGTGAAATTTGTTACAAAATAAATCACCCCAAAGTGGAAACAAACCATTTAGTTTTTCACAGTAAAATAAGGGATAAATATATCCACGTCAGTCTCAGCCAAACAAGCGAGCAACAGTGATATGTCGCCGTGCCAACACCGCCACAGATGCCGAGCAAAACAAACACAATAGCTTTCTAAAGCTTTAAATCTCGTTTTTAACCACAACGGTACATTTTCATATAGCTTTATAAACATTTTAAAATACGAAATATAAATTTGGACCCCCCCCCCCAACGTTATTATATCTGCGAGTATTAAAAATTAATATGATCATCAGTGTAATTCTCAAACTTTAACCAAAATGGTATATTGTCTTATTTTCTTTAGTAAAGAACGATTAATAGACAAATTACACAAGTTACAGAAGCTTGGTGTTCAACATATCTGAAAATTTGAGAAACTATATTTTAGTTTAAGTTAAGAAAGTTTTAGTTTTACGTTGATTTAAAGTTTTTATATCAGATTCTATTTAATAAATCTGTAGGAGAATGAAGCTGCTGTCCTTTTTATAAAAATCTTACCATTATCATCTTTGAGGTACGGTACAAGAGAGTTTGTATGCAGGTTTTACTCACTGACATTTTAGTCCTGATATATTTAAAAATAACTGAAGTTGTTCTCAAGACAAAATATAAAAGTGAGTGACAGTGAAGAGGCGTTTGCTGCAAGTTTCCACATGGATGAGCAAGATAACAAAAGTCAAGGAAAGAAAAGTTTTTACATTTTTGTGAACTGCAAAAGCACAATTGGAGAGTGACAAACTGTGAATCTTCCCGCATCGTAATGTCAGCAAAACTATGAAATGAACAAAACCTTTTTGATATTGTTTTAAATGTTTAGACTATATACTTGATTTATTTTATTGTTCTAAACTCGAAAGAAGAATTAAACAGTTTATTTTACTCAATCTTTTGAATATGTTGAAAGTGTAAACTACTTGTGTTCGTCTTTTCAAACCTGACAACATTATTCGATGATTTATGTTGAAAGAGGAGCTATAATGTTGCTTTACAATTTTTTATTGAAGGCATTTTTGTTTACAAAAACCAACATCGTAGCCATAAAAAACTTTGTTGTATAGTTTAAATTAAATAATTGCACAATTTCAATATAAAGTGAGAATTTTGGAAAATGTGAAAGGATGTTTTACACAGAGTTTTCCGAAATAAAACCTGCAAGTAGGAGACCTGTTATGAATAGCTAGCAGAAACTATATGAGTCAACTTCTTCATTAACTTTGACCTAAACGGAAACTGTCCTCTCAGTATCTGACAAAAATCATAATTTTATTGATACACATATATTTATTATACATATAGAATGCTATCAAAAATCTGTAGACGATTATTGAAATATCAAACGGGGAGATGTTAACATTCCAAGGTAAATTTACCACCTATGATTATCCAAACATCACCCAGAATGTTTGTTTTGAAACGATTACATAACATCATCTTGTTGTAATGTAACATCATTAATGTTGGACTTTAGACATGTTGAGTTTTTACCAATTGTGACGTTAAAAAAGTGAGAAACATTTCGTCAGTTAAAAAAAAGTACTTACAAGGGTTAAGCATCAAGTATGAGATAGTTTAATGACTTGCCTATTTTCATCCTATTTTTTCCTGATAAAATCTTGAAAATGGTTGATAAGTTTACAGCTAGTAAAAGCGTTTTACCTCTATTATAGAAGCGGTTGCGGCTCAGTGTTAGAGCTCTCTATTCTATTAGCTGTCCCCGGCATAAAAAAACAAAAAGGCTTCTGTGATGGGCACTGTTGACTGTTGATTGCTGGCATCCCTCTACTGAAAATTCTAAAATATTTATTATATTCCTCTTGTTATAATTTAAACCATACTTTTACCAAATTTTTACTTTTAAATCACAGACATGTAAAAGTTTTAGCAGTTTGAGTAATTTTTTTTAGATAAAAAACTTGATTTTACACTAAAAGAATGTTGACTAAATTAGCTTCGATAAATTCGATGAATTCTGGATATAAGGGTGAAATTCGCAGAGAAGAACGCTTACATTGTTGTTACACTAGGGTGTGAGAAGATTTGTAATGTATCAGTTAGATATGTTATTCCACACAATATAAAAATAAAAATCCTATGGCTTTCAATGAAGGAAGATCAGCAATTTATTGGCAGTTCTCTTCACCTGAAAGGCCTGCACTTTTTGTTTTCTATACATTTACACTACCTTTTTCCTAATCTCGGGAGCAGCCTCACGATCTTGTTGTACCCTAGCTGGGAATCGAACCCGGGCCCGCTGAGCTCTCCCAGAGCTCTACTACTGAGATACGACTGCTGCAAGTAATATATACCGCTTCTCTTTTTATTCCATAATACAGCCCATTAAAAATAATCGCCTTCAATTAGAAGAGTCAATTATTTGCAAATTATTGTTTGTATAATTATTGTACAGAAACTAATATTTAGTTTAGATAATATCGTTCATTTAATTTTGTCCGTTTTGTGTTAGGTTTTCTTTAAAAAAAAAAAAAATCGAAGTTTTTAGATTGTATATAAAAACCATAAATTAAAATAGATAAAAACAAACGTTATATACATAATATTCATTTTTTTAGTTATAAATTTTGTTTTATATTTATCATAAATTAGATGAGAATAGCTCCTAAAAATTCTACCAAAAGCATTAACCTGCACATTGGCATAGTCAATCAGATCCTAATCTATAGAAAATGCAAGGTACAAATAAAGCGAAAAAGAAATCTAATTAAAACTTGACTTACTGGTCTATTTATTAAAAAGTGATTTTAAAGCTAAGGAAGAAGGATGATTGCTGGTTTACAAATATAATAATTGCGTACAAAAACAAACTTAATGTAAAATTCAAAACAAATTTGATTTTAATTCATAAAAAAGTATTCAACTGTAGCCAGCTGATGTGTATGCCCGCGTGCAGGTAAGTGCTTTTGGTGGAATTTGTTAACCTAATGGCAACAGAGACGCGATCCCGAGTGTTACTTGCATGATTTGCCGAGTGGATGTGTTAGACGGTCTCGTATGTAATGGAGTAATGCCCCAGACGTTCCACCCTCCCTCTGTTGCTCCCCTGGAAACGGCTTGTATACTAATTGATTTATATCTTATCTTATCTTATACTCTAAAATAAGCTCCGTTTGTCCGGGCAAAGTTTTTTTTCGCTCCAAGGATTTTTTATTTTTTTATTGAATATGGGGGTTTTGGCCACCAAAAATTGATTGGAGCTGGTCCCATAGCTGGGAAAAATCCGGTTTTCGCGCTAGAGCCCTTCAAAGATCCCATGTTATCCTTGTGGAGATTTTATTAATTGAACAAAAATCAGCTGATAACTGTAGATAAAATAAACCAATGTGTTACATCTTTAACCTGTGGTTTTAGGAAAATCATACCAATGTGCAGCAAACCTTCCGCCTGGCAGGTGAGCGGAGCGAACGAACTTTGTGTGAGAAACGAAAGCAATAATTTTACCGAGCTTAAGCTCGGTCCCCCTGGTACTATATTATACAATGTATGTACTAATTACTACATTGTATCAAAATAGTGAAATTCAGAGAAATGTCAAGTTTATCCAACAGAGAGTTTTGCAACCTACGGTAAATCTAACTGTAAACTCTAAACTTTACTTTTATATTGCTTAATGGACAATGCGTTCTGCAGGGTAGTGGAATCATGTTAAGTGCGTTAGTGTGTAGTGTTTACAGTTAAACACACTTTAAAAGTTTTCCATGTCTTAAGCAGTAAAAATACGTAAATCGAACATAAATTAAATAGTGGTTAGCATTTACTGTATGTGCAAAAACTCTATAAATTGTTAGATTCACAAGCTATATCAAGATTTAGAGATTATAAAATGACAAGAGTCCTTCAATAGTCCACCTAAACTGAAAGGAAATAACCCAGGTGAATATAAAAATATGCATTAGTTTACAAAGAAAAACAACATTGTGGCTAATCTGTTCATCGCAAGAGCGTTTCCACTTATGTTTTGACATCATGGGGGTACACCTTTTCCGATCTTTCAATTCCTTCTTACAACGTATGCCAAGAGCAAGTGATGAAAAATATAGGAAAAATTATTCAATTCGTTATTTAAGTACAATTTTTTGTAAACGCAAAGATAATGGTCAATGGTATTACGTTATTCTTTATATGTCACATTAACTTTATAGCCACCCACGTCTATGTCAAATATATAATTTGTAATAAACACATTTTAAATAGAAAATGTTGATCCACTCTTAAGTTGTCATATTTAAAATTTAGAACATGAAACGGTAAAAAGACGTATTACAAGGTTTTTTGCAAATAAAAATCGTAAATATTTTATAATCTCCCACTTTTCTAGCAATAAAGGATTGAAAACCCCTTCTTGCCATACTTAAGAATGGATATCGTTACTAGAAGAATAACTCAAAATACGAAGGGTTGATGACAAACACCTTACATCCCAAATAGTAGCAATATATTTTCAGGCAATGTTGCAGGATTTCTGTAAGGCCCCAGCTTGTAGGCCTAAAATGTGAGCTTCCCCTTAAAAGTCAATAACCTTAAACTGCCTAAAAAGCTTTAACAAAGCTTTTGGTTTTATCATTTGGGTATTTTTCGTAAGGTATGATTTTAATCATTCATCTTAGAATTAATTTGTTTAGGATACGTAGAAGTCATAAAAATTTCTAAGTAATCCCATAATTGTCCATGTACGTTCAAAAAAAGTTAAACGTAAAGAAATATTTTCAGAACAGAATAAGAAAATACATGCAATCAAAATAATGTAATGCAAAGCGGCATCGCAATTTTTCCTTGGAGTGGACAAAATGATAAGTTATGAATTATTCTGCCGGCGAGCACAACTTGGAGGGCTCTTCATTTAATACCCAACATTTGAATAATTTCCACCTTGCACCGCTTATTTTTACAAAATACCACAGAATACCAGCGGTACATCTGTATTTTCCTGTTTTTACAACAATCCTGTTTTACAAAATGTCAAAGAACTTATGCAATAAGACATCACATTTTATCACATTTACCAATACTCCTGAAGTAAATAGGTACCATCAAATTCTGTAATGATTAATGTTGTTATTTTATTTTTTAAATTTGAATTATTTTAGTAGTTCTTGTTTAATAAAAAAATAAAATAGCTGTAAAGACAATTTTATTCGTCAACATGATATTTTCAATTTCTTTTTAGCGAATTTCCCTATAGGGAATACGCTATTTTTAATGTTGCGATAGTACGTGCGAATTGTCACAATAAATTCTCTTGAAAATTAATATTCACTTTCGTATTGAAAACATTCACTTATAACATAAATTTCACTTTCTGATCATTAAATATTACTATCCAAACGATACATTACATCGATCTTTTAATTATTTGGCATTTTTATGTGCCATATATATAATTGGCCTTTAGTTATTATGCTACTAGTTTTTCGGCTTCACCTGGTTTACGTACTAAATTAATCACTATAGTTTAATTTATATTTTAATTTTATCATTTCAACTACTTAATTTCGTCACTCAATTTATTTTTTGTAATTTTAAAAATGAAAAAACTGGTTGGTGGAATAAAACTTTAAAGTTTTATTTTATAAACTGAACGTTGTTAATTGTATTTAACTCATTTTACTTCATAAGCTAGTTTAAGGGCCGTTTGAAAGAACCCTCACTGAGGTAAAAACTTATAAATGATAGTCATATCCTATGATACATCTCAATTTTGGCGCCCAAGAGGTAAGCACAATTTAAATAATAAACTTAATAAATACACTTAAACTTAGATTATCAAAGAAATCAACAGAATACACAAAAACACACAAACACGACCAAGAACTTTGAGTAGGCCCAAAACCAGACGACTAGATCCTAACCCTTGAAAAAGTTCAATCTAAGAATCCAATCGCAAAGAAGATATAGCGACCATCAAGAGTACTGCACGTTCGAATGTAAACCGTACTAGCCACATAGATTAAAATTGGACTAAAATCTTGAAGGAAATAGAGAACCAGAATATACTCTGCAGCTAGACCCAATCTCCATTTAGACCAGTGCGAATTTAGAAGATAAATCCACTAAATTCGCACTAAATTCCACTACACCAGTAAACGTAACACAGAAGATAGCCAACAACATTGAGACGTACGGAGTTTCTGTCGCCTTCAAAACTCAAAACACTATGAGTGGACTGTTGTACACAAACTGAAGATAGTAACCGATTCAATCGATGCGGTATTTCCAAAATCATCTGTGGAGGTTACAACAACCTCTACGTTGGACAAACGGTTATTCTTATATTTTATTAAATTAATATTTAATTAATTTATATTAGTCTATATTTAAGCAATGATGCCTAATCTATTCTCTCAGTTTCGGATTTGGCCTGATGATGACCGGCGTGATTAGTCTAAATCTGTCCCATTATATCATCTTCTATATATAATTACCGTCTTGTACATAGTTACAGTGTAAGTGTAAGTTTATCAAATAATGTTGGAAGACGTTTTATTAATTCAAACTGAATGTAGATTGAAAAAAGGCAATCATAAATTTGAATTAGTTGAAATAGAAGCGTCAAAGTTTTATTTTGCACCATTCTTTTTTAACAGGCCTATATTATGACAAGTAAGACGTCAACCGCAGTCATGTGACCAGTGATGAATCATCTGCCCCGACCCAACCCACCGGCCAACCACTTATATTGTGCACTGGGGTATTTTTATTGCGAGCAGAATTAATATTTGAGTATCTTAGAGTTTAAATTATCCTTGTAACAAATATTCACTTATTATTATTTATTTAGATTTTGTAAAGTATTGTAAGTTCTTTTTATAAAAAAATATACCTTTAAAAATGATTAGGTTTTAAAATGCGTGATTAAATATATTTGCCTTTTACCTACCGAATAAATTTAAAAAGGGAAACTATGGGAGATAAAAAATTATAATTATATGATAACCAATCATTAAAATTACATTTTTAAGTACGCCTTAAATTAAAAAGTGCTTGATAAAAAGTAATGTTTTTAGTACAATATTTTATAACAAATATTTGTGTAATTATTGTTAAACTTCTAGTCCCCGGTGAAATACTAGGTAACATATTATTCCATGAACTGGTCGCATAATATTTCAACACAAGCTGCATTATTAGCTTTTTTACTGGACGGAGGCACCAGACAAGATTAGCCAGTGTAATTATGTCCGGACAAACGCAGTGTACAATCACACAAGCCGGCCAGCCAGGGGCACCGCCTCCTCTGTGGTGTGTACACAACCTCTGATTACACCTTGTAATCATTCCGGCCACATGACTCTATACAAAACGCAAATCGATGTCGAAAAAGTACTTCAAAAGCATTATTGTACGTTATTTGTAAAAGCTTCCTGCTGTAAGTCACTTGGAATATGCTAGCTGTGACTATATTCGTTTGTAAATAAATGAAAGCTAAAAATAGTCTATTAATAAAAAATTTTATTTAACAAGTAAAAAATTTGTCTTATTCTGTCAGTCAAAAATCGACTTTACCAGTCTTCGAACTACTAAAAAAGTAAGGTAATCTTGCTTATTTATTGGCATAGCTTGCTAAAATTTGGTATGTACATTCATTTAAAAGGGTATAACTAATATTTGCTTGTAAAACCCATGTGGCAGCAAACCTACATACTCACACCCTTAATGTTGATGGGGATAAAAAAATTGATAAATTTACTAATAAAAAAATGATCATATTTTCAAATAGCCCTGGAGCCTACACAGTTCATGTGCCTACACGGGTGCTTTTGTAACAAATTTTGCGTCCTTTTATTTTTATAATATACATTATTTAAAAAAAGTTATTGAGTTATAAGCCAAAAATTACAAAAATACATATTTTCACATTTTCTTTTGACAACGTTGCGTCAAGAAATTTTGTTAGCAAACCTCAGATTTGGATTCAGCACCCCAAATAACATAAGGAGTAGAAGAAATCAAAACCGTAAACACTAATAACTGAATTTATTTATGATCACATCAAATGTGGTTCAAGTAGAGATGGTCTATGTTGGTATTTTAATCTTAGTTTACCATTGCATTCATAGATTGCCTGACAGATCGTTAGTACTTAGTTTTAACGTGCCTTATTTTTTGATAAATGAAGTTAGACCTAATCCGATTCAACAGCAAACTAAAGAATGCAAATTTTCCTTTGAACAAGTTATTATAATTTTATATTCACCATACTGACAACAACAAATCATACTCATTTTTAAGTTTTACCCATATGATTTTAATAGAAACTTTGTTTGCCTGCCATTTCCGCCTAGGCCATCCATTTTGAAGTCTAGTTTGCGGCATTGTTCTCTGATAAGTAAGGACTTTAACTTGATACCGAACTCGACCTATCCTATTTAAGAATTTTGTCTGGTTCCTTGTGGGCCGTCGCCCTTCGGATAAAAAAGTGAAAATGGCTTACCACTAACCCGTTCACCAGCCCGTGGATGGTGAACTGCAATATGAATTGTTCTTTATATGATCTTGGGCTAAGAAGACAGTTCTTCATTTGTTGCCATATGTCCATTTTTTTTATTTGTAAAAAAATTCAAGTCTTACAATTAATTTTCAAATGGAAGTAATTAGTGGGTGCTACTCATTAAAAATAGTCATGGACAGATTGATGGACTTTAGTAGTATAATTAGTTATGAACCGATCTCTATAACTGTTATATCGTTTTATCTTAAATCAAATGTTCTAAATAAAACATAATAACACAAATTTGGCTACCTCGTGTAGTTTTCATGATGAATTGTTGTGTAGTTTTTATAAGGATCAAGATTTTAAATGTGTGACATTTTTAAGTATGAATTATAAGCATTAATTACTTTACTTCAATAAGGCCTTTACCTAAAAAGCTTTTTATCATGTTTTAAACACAAAAATTGTTCTTAACCTAAGCATTTTCCTTAAAGCCCAAAAGGCGAATTTGTGGTTAAATTTGGAGTGATGAAAATTTTTAATATGATATTTTGTTTTGACTTTAGGCCAGGAATAACCCCTGTTAATTTAAGACTTTCATATAAGATATTGCAAAAAAAGAAATACACAGAATACCATTGGCATAACTAAATTATTTAGACAATATTATAAAAAATAAGATCGGTACAAAATCGCATATAAATAACGGGAATATTTTACAATCAAGTTACAGAAAGTTTTGTTTTTTAGTTTGCTGCTACTTTTTAAACTCAACGAAAGAAGTTTTTTCTGGAGCTATAATTTAAAGGTAGACTTTAATACAACAATCTATTATGGAAATAAATGAAAGATACAATAATGAGTTATTTATTCTTAAGTGAAAACAACTGTGCTAAGCTGCTAAATGCAGACGACATAAAAATTACCGTATTGATGAATATTTTTAATTCATATGTACAACGTCACTAAGAATAACCAGATTCAGAATTCATATATCCTGTATAGAGCAATCATGCCCATATTATGATTTTAAAAACTAATTTCATTAACTTCATATAGCCCAATAAACCATATTGAATCTATAGTAACTGAAATAAAATGATTAGTGGCTGGATTCATAACGCTAAACACTGTCTATAGAGGAGGGGCACCAAAGATGAGGCACGCCTCGCCTGTGGGGGACACTTGAGTCGCTAACAACCTCTCCTTTGTTGCCGCTTGGCGCCCCACACCCACAACACCGTCGTGACGACACCAACACTGTCTATGAGGGGCACCAAACATGAGGCACGCCTCGCCTGTGGGTGACACTTGAGTCGCTAACAACCTCTCCTTTGTTGCCGCTTGGCGCCCCACACCCACAACACCGTCGTGACGACACCAACACTGTCTATGAGGGGCACCAAACATGAGGCACGCCTCGCCTGTGGGTGACACTTGAGTCGCTAACAACCTCTCCTTTGTTGCCGCTTGGCGCCCCACACCCACAACACCGTCGTGACGACACCAACACTGTCTATGAGGGGCACCAAACATGAGGCACGCCTCGCCTGTGGGTGACACTTGAGTCGCTAACAACCTCTCCTTTGTTGCCGCTTGGCGCCCCACACCCACAACACCGTCGTGACGACACCAACACTGTCTATGAGGGGCACCAAACATGAGGCACGCCTCGCCTGTGGGTGGCACTTGAGTCGCTAACAACCTCTCCTTTGTTGCCGCTTGGCGCCCTACACCCACACCACCGTCGTGACGACACCAACACTGTCTATGAGGGGCACCAAACATGAGGCACGCCTCGCCTGTGGGTGACACTTGAGTCGCTAACAACCTCTCCTTTGTTGCCGCTTGGCGCCCTACACCCACACCACCGTCGTGACGACACCAACACTGTCTATGAGGGGCACCAAAAATGAGGCACGCCTCGCCTGTGGCCGACTTTTGAGTCGCTAACAACCTCCCCTTTGTTGCCGCTTGGCGCCCCACACCCACAACACCGTCGTGACGACACCAACACTGTCTATGAGGGGCACCAAACATGAGGCACGACTCGCCTGTGGGTGACACTTGAGTCGCTAACAACCTCTCCTTTGTTGCCGCTTGGCGCCCCACACCCACAACACCGTCGTGACGACACCAACACTGTCTATGAGGGGCACCAAACATGAGGCACGACTCGCCTGTGGGTGACACTTGAGTCGCTAACAACCTCTCCTTTGTTGCCGCTTGGCGCCCTACACCTACACCACCGTCGTGACGACACCAACACTGTCTATGAGGGGCACCAAACATGAGGCACGACGCGCCTGTGGGTGACACTTGAGTCGCTAACAACCTCTCCTTTGTTGCCGCTTGGCGCCCTACACCCACACCACCGTCGTGACGACACCAACACTGTCTATGAGGGGCACCAAACATGAGGAACGCCTCGCCTGTGGGTGACACTTGAGTCGCTAACAACCTCTCCTTTGTTGCCGCTTGGCGCCCTACACCCACACCACCGTCGTGACGACAAGAACACTGTCTATGAGGGGCACCAAACATGAGGCACGACTCGCCTGTGGGGGACACTTGAGTCGCTAACAACCTCTCCTTTGTTGCCGCTTGGCGCCCCACACCCACAACACCGTCGTGACGACACCAACACGTCTATGAGGGGCACCAAACATGAGGCATGACTCGCCTGTGGGTGACACTTGAGTCGCTAACAACCTCTCCTTTGTTGCCGCTTGGCGCTCCACACCCACAACACCGTCGTGACGACACCAACACTGTCTATGAGGGGCACCAAACATGAGGCACGCCTCGCCTGTGGGTTACACTTGAGTCGCTAACAACCTCTCCTTTGTTGCCGCTTGGCGCCCCACACCCATAACACCGTCGTGACGACACCAACACTGTCTATGAGGGGCACCAAACATGAGGCACGCCTCGCCTGTGGGTGACACTTGAGTCGCTAACAACCTCTCCTTTGTTGCCGCTTGGCGCCCCACACCCACAACACCGTCGTGACGACACCAACACTGTCTATGAGGGACACCAAACATGAGGCACGCCTCGCCTGTGGGTGACACTTGAGTCGCTAACAACCTCTCCTTTGTTGCCGCTTGGCGCCCCACACCCACACCACCGTCGTGACGACACCAACACTGTCTATGAGGGGCACCAAACATGAGGCACGCCTCGCCTGTGGGTGACACTTGAGTCGCTAACAACCTCTCCTTTGTTGCCGCTTGGCGCCTCACACCCACAACACCGTCGTGACGACACCAACACTGTCTATGAGGGGCACCAAACATGAGGCACGCCTCGCCTGTGGGTGACACTTGAGTCGCTAACAACCTCTCCTTTGTTGCCGCTTGGCGCCCCACACCCACAACACCGTCGTGACGACACCAACACCGATGAATCGATCGTGAACACGTGGTAACGTCGGCTCCGTCATTTTTGCTGTTTTTATCTGGGAAATAATAGTCCGTTCGTGATAAAGTTATTCCAGTTTGTGTACTTAGTGATACGGATTATTGTGATAGTATTTAATCAGTGACAATTAATTGTTATTCCCAGTTATATTCGTTTTTGTGTTTGTCGGAGCCGGTCTACGCGTGATCAACAGTGTGCGTGGCGCTGCATGGCGGAGAACGGTGGAGTCATGACGCGCGGAACAGCAAAGTCCAAGAGCGGCGGCGGCGGCGACACGCCTGAAAATGCTTCACTTCAATCCATAGATGAAAAACTCAACTCAATTCTAGGTATTCTACAGAAAAATTCTAATGACATCATTGAAATCAAACAGGAACAAAAGGAGATATGTGCTTCTATTGAACTTTGCCATAAAAACGTTGGTGACGTGAAACAGTTAATAACCGGTCAAGATGTAAAAATAAACAACTGTGAAAAAGAACTTTTACGTGTAAAGGAAGAAAATTCCGTATTAAATGGTCGTATTAAAAAGATGGACTATGCTATTCGTGAGTTAGAACAGTATTCCCATAGAAATAATTTAATTATTTATGGGATTCCGGAAGATAGTGGTGAAAACATCCATCACGTTATGAGACGCCTGGCGACTGCTTTAAATTACCCCGACTGGTCCAATAGCCTGGTGGATGCTGTGCACAGGATGGGTAAGGCCTCCGAGTCTAAACCAAGGCCAATAATAATTAAATTTGTTAGTCGGCTTGATAAGAACGAGTTTCTCAAGAAACGTAAGGTACGGCGCAATTTAAAGGCTAAGGATCTGGGCTTCAGCAGCGAGAATCCAATCTACTTGAACGAGTTACTGACATCTACGACCAGGGAGCTGCTCAAGGCGACACGAGAGGCTGCGAGGACCAAGAACTACGCTCACGTGTGGACGGCGAACTGCTCCATATTCGTGCGACGGGAAACGGGATCACCGGCGATAAAGGTTACATCATACGACGACCTAAACTCCCTGTAATCTACTGGACTGTATTTGTAAGTGAATGTTTGCATGTAAATTAGTTTATTTATTAAATAGGGCCTATGTTAAAGTCAATCTGGATAGTTTAATAATATGTTTTGTTAAGTTGCCTCTTACATATTTGCCTCTTATAATTATGCCTCTGCCTCTTACATATTTATAAATGCTGTTAAAAATCTTATATACTTGCAATGAAATTACTGTATGTCTTAAATTATTTTAGATGATAAAACATGATGTAGAGCATTTTATTTACTATCAGAATGTCAGAGGATTGAGAACTAAAACGAATAAATTTTTCTGCAATATACTTTCAAATAATTATAAAATAGTTGCACTGACAGAAACAAATTTACAGTCTAGTGTTAATTCATCTGAGTTATTTCCTGATCATTACAATGTTTTTAGATATGATAGGGATTTGGAAATGACAAATAGAAAAGGGGGAGGAGGGGTACTTTTAGCTATTTCAAGTGATATTTTAAGTAGTAGGGTAGATAATTTAAATGTCTTTATACCGGGGTGTGAATATGTTTGGGTCAAAATTCCGCATCAAGCCGGAGCACTGTTTATCTGTGTAGTATATTTTAGACCCATGTCAGGCCTAGGAGTGTACCAGGCTTTCTTTGACACTGTACAACAAATCAATTTCACTGCTGGCAGCAATTTAATTATTGTGGGTGATTTTAATTTACCGGTTTATGGGGAAAATGCTAGCTTGATTAATGGAGATATTTTATGTAAGGAGTTGCAATTTTTCCTTAACTTGCATGACTTAAATTTAAAAAATGGTATTTGTAATTTTCAGAATAAGACTCTAGATTTAGTAATATCCAACGTAGATAACGTAGATGTTTTAAGATGCGAGGATCCATTAGTCCAGGAAGACCCTTATCACCCGGCGCTTGAGGCGAGGATTGTTATCGCCGCTCCGTTATCATACAAGTCAAGGTCACTTGAGTCAGCTGACTATTGCTTCAGGAAAGCTAATTTCTTTCAAATATATCAGGACCTATCTAGGTTCGACTGGTCCTCACTATATTCTTTTTCTAGTGTAAATGATGCTGTGGATTATTTTTATAAACAAGTCTATCTCATTCTAAATAAGTCCTGTCCCTTAAAGAAAAATAGGAAGTCAAATTACCCTTTTTGGTTCACACATTCAATAATAAAAAACCTGCATTTAAAAGAAAAACTGCGTAGGAAATGGAAAAAGTTCAGTACTCAGGAAAACTATAATGACTTTAAGAATCAAAGAACAGCTGTCAAAAGGGAAATAAAATTAGCATACCAAGAGTACATAAGTAGCGTGGAAAGTTGTATTAATTCAGACTGTAGTAAATTTTGGGGTTTTGTTAAAAGTAAAAAGTCAGAACGGAATAATTTGTTAGTGATGGAGTATGATGGGGTAAGACTTGATAGCGGAGCGGCGGTTGCGAATGCGTTCGGTGAGTATTTCAGCTCAGTGTACGAGAATTACGTGACAGAGCCTAGCGTGGAGTCCGCGGCGGCGGGGCCGTGCATGGCGGGCGTGTCTTGCCTCGAACTACCACACATCTGCCACCAGGACGTGCAGGCTGCCATCAGGAAATTAAAATCAAAATGTACCACCGGACCAGATTATCTGCCTCAATACTTGTTTAAGGGATGTTCTGACATTTTTGTAAAGCCTTTGACATTTTTGTTTAATTTAAGCTTGACAACCAACACCTTCCCCGAAAAATGGAAAACCACAAAAATCACTCCAATTTTTAAAAGTGGTAAAAAATCACAAATTAAAAACTATAGACCCGTGGCAGTTTTATCAGTCCCTGCTAAAATATTTGACATAATTATACATAAATCATTGTTCAATCACTTCAAAAAATACATTTCTTGTTCTCAACATGGTTTTGTTCCTGGTAGGTCAGTTAACACAAACTTGTTGAATTTTACGACGTATGTCTCCTCGGGGCTGGATTCTGGGGTCCGGACTGACTCGATATTTCTCGACCTGGCCAAGGCATTTGATAGGGTTGATCATTTTATTCTTTTAAAAAAACTTCATTTTTATGGGGTTTCTGTAAAATTTCTAGAATTTTTCAAGTCCTATATTGTCAATAGAAAACAATTTGTATATTATAATGGGTTTTCATCTTCAAATTTTAACGTTCAATCAGGAGTTCCCCAAGGATCGAACCTTGGACCTTGTCTCTTTACCATCTTAATTAATGACCTTTGTGAAAATATTTGTTTTTCAAATGCATTATTATTTGCCGATGATTTGAAAATTTACAAGCAAATAAAGGACAATAGTGATGCGTTGGATTTGCAGAAAGATCTGGATAGTGTTTTTCAATGGACAGTGAATAATAAAATGAATTTTAATGTCTCAAAATGTCAATTGATGACATTTACAAGAAGTCAGGATTACTTAAAAAATGATTATTTTTTAAATGGGGTAATGATTTCTAGAGTAAATAGTATACGGGATTTGGGGGTTTGCATGGATTCAACTTTGTCGTTTAACTGCCACACTGAAAATTGTATTGCATCTGCAAGTAAAATGATGGGTTTTATTATGAGACAGAGTTTATATTTTAAGAATGTTGAGACATTAATAAAGCTTTATAACTCTTTGGTCAGGTCGAGGCTGGAGAGCGGAGCCATTGTGTGGAATCCTATTAATGTTACCGAGCAAGAAGCAATAGAAAGAGTTCAGAAGAGGTTTTTAAGATTTGTATACTTTAAATGTTTTAATGTTTATACATATGCGGTTCCATACAGTGAGTTGCTTGGGTTGTTCGGGTTCCGGAGCTTGGCTCTGAGGAGAACACTCATGAGTCTAATTTTCCTGTACAAGTTAGTGCGTGGCGAGGTAGATGATATTGCTAGCCTGGCGGTCCTGTCGTTTCGCGTGCCAAATTTCAACAGCAGAACCAAGTTGCTTTTCTCTCCTCCATACTCCCGAACGTCGGCGCATGCGTCCTCGCCCCTTTACCGGGTGATGAGGTCTTATAACTCTATTATTGCTATGGATTCTAACATCGACATTTTTGTTGACACTAAAAGTGTATTTAAAGCCAAATGTCTGGCCATACTGCAAAAATGATGATGGCTTTTATGTAATTTAATCTAGTTAGGTTTATTTATTAAATATGTTATTGTTATTATGTTATAAATTACTATGTTATTCTATTTTTTTGTTAACATGTTCTGTTTGTTAACCAAACCAAAGTATTTTTTAATGTTCCATTGTATTTCACAATATTTATTATAAAAAAGTTATTTAGTCTGTAGAATATAATTTATTGAAGAATGAAGTGAAAGAAGAAAACCGGTTTAACTTACTTAATGGACTTATTAATAGATATGAACTGCTTCAATGTAAATGGTATTCTTTACTGTATTGGAGCATGTAAATAAAATAAAATAAAAAAAAAAACACGTCTATGAGGGGCACCAAACATGAGGCACGCCTCACCTGTGGGTGACACTTGAGTCGCTAACAACCTCTCCTTTGTTGCCGCTTGGCGCCCCACACCCACAACACCGTCGTGACGACACCAACACTGTCTATAGAGGAGGGGCACCAAACATGAGGCACGCCTTGCCTGTGGGTGACACTTGAGTCGCTAACAACCTCTCCTTTGTTGCCGCTTGGCGCCCCACACCCACAACACCGTCGTGACGACACCAACACTGTCTATGAGGTTCACTAAATATGAGACACGCCTCTCTTACTTTTTAAGACGAGCTCGTTCGCTGCGCTCACTCGCCATTTGGTACTATTCCTAAACCACAGGTTAAAGATGTAACACATTGGTTTATTTTATCTACAGTTATTAGCTGATTTTTTTCAATATACAAATCTCTGTGAGGAAAACATGGGATCTTCGAAGTGCTCAAGGACGAAAATCGGATTTTTCCCAGCCATGTTACCACTTCCAATTGATTTCTGGTGGCCAAAATCCCCTTATTCACCCAAAAAATCAAAAACCCTTAGAGAGAAAAAATATTTGCCCGTACAAACATTGCTTGTTTTAGAGTATAAGATAAGATAATAATAATAAACTAGGTTGACTGTGCAGCGCAATGCGCTGCATTTATTAGGGTACCTGGTGATCAAACTTTGCTCCATGGTAATTCTTTGAAAAAATTTCATTATAGTGAAAATAAGATGGATCATTGTTGGTGTTTCATCGATCGATCTTCATTACCAATTTTCCAACTTCCCAATGTGATAGTGTTGAAATGTGATGCTCGTTCTTTTAGGTCTGAATTAGCTAAGATTACGTAGTTGTTCTTTAACCGATATGTCTTAGGGCCTTTGTCTAAACCCTCCTATAAAATTTAGAATAAAATCACAGATGTTGGATGCACATAATGAGAACCATTAAAAACCATAGAAGAAAACCTGCAAATAATCAAGACATGTAGGAAAGGAAACACAATGAACGCATGGGAAGAATTATATATATTTAAAGAAAAATGTAAAAACAGGGACAAGTTGATAAACGAACAAGTGAACTTCGATTCCGGCGGAACCTACCAGAATATATTCCCGAACATCCGGTAGCCAATAAGATTTAAGCATGGACGCCATCTTGTTTCCCGGAACTTCCTGCGCCAATAGTATTTCAGCAAGGACGCCAGCTTGATTCTCTCAGTCTCTGATTGGGCCTGATGATGACCGGTGTGACTGGTCGAAATCGATCGCCATTATAACATCTTTTATATATATTTACCGTCTGTAAACATTTACAGTATAAGTGTAAATATATCGAGTAGTGTTGGAAGACGTTTTATTATTTCAACCTGAATATCATTACCAGCACATATAATGCTAATCAAGAAGTTATTTAATCTTATGGACAAAAGATGAGCTTTGAGGGCTTCCCGTGAGCTTCATAATTAAAATATCAAAAATCTAAAACCTTATTGCAAAACTACGAACTGAGACCATTCTTTTGACACCTCAAACTTTAAAATTGGTCCAGAAATAAGGGAGGAGTAGTGTTAACAAAAAAAGGGCATCACGTATTATATATATAGATATATACTGTAATGTAAAACCAGTATAAAGGGAAAGACAGCTTTAAAACATAAAAACACGCATATTTAGTACACCGACAAACACGTAGAAGTAATACAATTAATTTTTGGAAAATTGTTCCTTAAAAATTACATCGATACCAATAGTGTTACATAACTTTAGGTTAACAAAACATTTTTCTGTTTGGAAACAAGTGATACATACAGATGATATATAGGAAGTTACATAAACATTTAACTTAAACATTTACCGAGTTAAAGCTAAAAAGGAATATTTTCTGACAGAATACTAAAAAGTGATTCGTACAAATGGTATTAATAGCAAAATATTTATTGATTCAACAGGCGAAAGCATTTGTAAGAGAATGTGTAACGTTGCAGTTGCTGTTAAGAGCTGAAGTGTGGTTGTTGACCAAACAGTGGCTGCATTGTTGTGTGACGTCACAGCTAGAGCTTCGCTATGATTATGAAATGTTCAGCACCGATTTACTCTCTAAATCGTCACATTATTGTTGCCTTTTGATGTAATATTACTGACATACAACATTCGTGACTACAGCGCACTTATGACAGAGTAATAATTTAGACGGTGTAAAGTGTATGTTGTTCCTTCCGGATTTAATATCTCTCACATCCGTGAAGATGTATAAGAGAAAGCAAGTGTGTATGACTGGTATATAACCTCACTAAATTATTGCTGCCATATCAAAGCGGAGATTAAAGGAAATGTTATAGTCAGTCAACATATTCTTATCTTCTTTAAACAATTAAGCTATTTTCTATTGAACTATTGGCAACTTACAAATTAAACTTATATAATATTTTTACACTAACCAACCAAGGAAAATAAAGATTCTAATACTAGATTTTTTAAAATAAAATTGCATAAGATATGTACTGTAATCATGTGAAAGAATATTTTTATAACTAGGTTGATGGCCTTTTTACGTTTGTACTGATACTATTGATATGAACCTTCGTACATATTCGATAAAAATTACATTTTTTCAACAGGTTACTTACTTTGGGTCGTTCTGAAATGACTTCAACACTATATCATTATTTTATTTACTATTAAACATCTCCTGTACTCGTTCTTGGCAATATCATTAACTAAAAAATTCTCTCATAATCTCAAACTAATGCTGAAAGGTAATATTCCAAACAAAAAGGTGTTCATTTAGATACAACAAAACAATAAAATTGATTTACATATTTATTTAAGTACCTCTTTCTATTTCTATAAACCATTTTATCTGTTGGATTTATTTAGGGTGTAAATATCTTAAAATCAACAACCGCAATATGGATTAGTTATATAAGAAACTATTTTTTATACAATGTGCCTTGATTTACCATTTATTTGAATTCAGTAGTTGAAAATGTTCTTGTTGGGTATTCTAAATTAACTGGGTTCACTAAATTTATATCAGCCAGATTGACCTACAAAACAGAATCCGTGGCAAGTTTGAAAATTACGTTAGAAGCAATATTCAATAAAGGCCCCTACAATGAATTGGTTGGTCCTGTTTTATCAATCCAGAATTGCTTACTATTAACCAGTTTCACTGTGCCTAACATTTTCAATAATAATATATATTATTTATTTAACTATTTTAGAGATAATAATTCGTAATTTAAGTTTTATATATTTTTATTTTATATAGTTAAATGACAATGCGTCCAATTACATTTATACCGATGCACCTAGGGTTTTTGGGATAGATAGTTCAACAGTTTTTAATTGTTTAGAGAAGAGAAAAATACTTCATTTTTATATATTTTTATTTCATATAATTAAATGACAATGCGTCCAGTTACTTGTATACCTTCATTTTTATGTATTATTATTGAGTTGGTGATGTTGCATAGTAAACTTTTCTAAATATCTAGTTATTTGGACTATCACAGTTTGTAGTCAAAAGGGCGTTTTTACGCTGGATTCCATAATTGGGACAAAACGTAACGATGCCGATTTTGAAAAATCTTAAGTTTAGGGATAAAAATGCTTTACACATAAAATTACATGATTGTTCAAGCAATCCGGCCAGGTACCGCTGTTAGACGTTATGAAGGATGTCCCGAAACTCTCTGGAACCCTTTTGTATACTTTTTCCTTGCATCGAAACAGCAAAAAGCACAATACAATAGGTATAAAATATAATAGGTGTGTAAAATACAAATAGGTGGCTTAAATGCTTCGTTAACCAGCTAGCCACCATTTTGTTTTTTATACATAATATTTTTTATTCCCGGAACGGATGGTTGTATTAAGTTCATATTTGGTATGTCCCTTTATCACACCAATGTCCATTTTCAGGAAAATGATGATTTTTGCTATGTGTTTTCAAAATAGCGGTCATTTTAAAGTTTTAAACTCAAATACCTCAAAATCTGTAAATTTTATAAAGATTTTAAAAGAGGCCCAAAAAATTTATAAATTTAATTATTTAACTAATGATACCAAGTTTTTAAAAAGGTTATTTTAGTAGAAAATCACAATAACTCCGTTTTTTGTTGTCTAATCCTCATAATTTGTTATTATTAGTTAGATAATATATTTATTAAATGTTTTGTCTCCTGTTAAGTTTTTTTAACAAATTAATACTTTACTAATTTTGAGATATTCGAGTTTAAAGGTTTAAAATGGCCGCAATTTTGAAAATACTCATAGAAAAAATTACACTTTTCCTGAAATTGGACATGGTGTGATAAAGGGACATACCAAAGATGAACTTAATACAACCATCCGTTACGGGAATAAAAATTATTAAGTGTAAAAAAAAAAAAAAAAATGGTGGCTAGCGGCTTAACGAGACATTTTATACACTTATTTACAAAATTTGTTGTGTTTTCTCGATGTAAGCAACGAAAGAGTTTGATTGAGTTCCGGGACACCCTATGTATGTTACTCAACGCTATAAATCCGACTGTGCTGACAATTTGCATACATGCAGGTAATTTAATTAAGCTACACTCGGCCGGTTTGTTCCTTAGGGTGTCATGCTGCACATAATTTATTGATACTACCACACATTAGAAGGTCACCCCACACATTCTTCATTCGTACAATATTCTTGGGTTGCCTAAAGAGTAAAAGTACATTTTTAAGGTCAATATTTACGTTGGTTATTTCTCTTCGGTTTTCTAAGTTTTCAAGCATTTCTTTTAAATTAAATTTGGAACTTAACAAAGCTGATGATAGTGAACCAAAAGAAAATGTTTAGCTTCACACTCCTCTCAAACGAGCCTCAGTCGCCCCTCACTACGTGGAAGTCAGGTTGGATAAGTTTTTCTGTACCTCCTATTACACTGATTCATTTCCCCTCTCCTTTTCTCCTTCGTCACTATCTAGCAATCCAATTCAGAAATTTTTAAGATGAGAGCTATAAAAAGTTACAAATTCTGAACATTTGTTACTTAAATTTACGTTGTTGTTTAAATCAAAAGGACTCGTGAGTGAAAGCGCAACTACCTAGCCTCCTAGGCGGCTGTAAATTAATAGTATTAAATTTAAAACAATTAAAACCTCTAGATCTTGAGATGACTAAAAATAAGTTTTTAAAGAAATATTCACAGCATTTCCTGTGAACTTTAAAATGTCCTCAATGTTCTTTGATCCAGAGATTATGTTATGACAAGATTAGGTTCCCCAAAAAAAGCTGAATTAAAATATGATTATCTGCAAAACTTTGTCATTTAAAGTGAAAATTTACCCAGTACAGTAAATAAAAAAGAACAAAAATTTAATATTTTCTTACATTATAACCAAAGTGGTACATTAGCCAAACTTTCGTATAGAGGGTGCGTGGACCACCCCCCACACGTGACCCAAAAACAAAGCCAGGTTGTTAGTGAGGAGATGGCCTCGGGCGGGCCCCTCCTCGCTTCTCACTTCCGTTTCTAAAACATTAACTTCCGGGCTGCATTGTGTGGTAATTATTAGTTCCTTCATGATTTATTTGAGGAAATTATGACACTTTTAAGAAAGGTGTCTGGAAAGTTACTGAATGGAGCAAGACATTTTATAGAACAAAAAATAAATAAAATATTATTAAAATAAGTAATAAATGTTAATAACAATATAGTTTATCATAAATATGAGCTATGCTTGCATTTTTTTCAAATCGTGGGTTACGTCTTAAAAGAAATCCCCTGTTTATTTTGTTTTTGTACACTAAAACTGTGTTACACATGAGTATATATGTTTAGTTTCGGTTATTTTTATAAAGATCGTATTTTTTTAACATTCTCTGTTTGACCCAAAAAAATTGTTGGGCCGACCCTCGCTTGTTTGTATACAACCGAGATCTGTGTCGCGTAAACACAAACCTCATTCCCCAAAACAATAGTACTGATAGCAAATATTGAACCGTCGGTCAGGAATCAAAAGAAGAATACACTAGTGTTTTTAAAAACTACAGAAATAAATTGGCTTTATAACAGAGTCTCATCGTTATTCATTTCTTATAATATCATAGATTATATTACATATATATTTTATATACTATTACAAGTGACATCGAGCTAACATGTTATGTACTAAATTATAGGTAGGAAATATTCTATAAATATTCTATAAATGTTTTACATTTTTATCTTTTCTTTTAATATTCAATAAATGTAAAATACTCGTAGTAGTCAAGCGTTACTATGATCAGGAACATATGATAAGCAACACCAAATCTTTATGTTGCATTTTTATCAAAACGTAAACTATCCTTGAATAAAAAGGTACAGGTCAATATAATTAATATTTAGGTTTTAAGAAAAAAACTTGGTTAGTGTCTTAAGTAATCACACATTTTATATATTTTAGTCTGAAACAAACTGTTTTGACTCAACGTTAAAATATTATCAACCCCGCCAAGATTCAAATTATGCAGACCACTGAACCATTATGTGGTTCAAAAGCCTTTAGCTGCAACCATTACGTGGGATAACAAATTCTGTTTTATTAAAAATCAAACGTTAAAAGAATTTGCAAACACGAGAATTTGCTTGACAAATCTTGCTTAATCTGTTGGTTTGGGATAACGATTGAACTAGATGAGTTTGTAGATAAACAAAGTTTCAAAAGCCATATAGTTTACCAAATTCTTAAGTCAAGTTGATTAATGTTTAATGCTTAATTTCTTCTAGTTGTTTTCTTTATTTTAAGGGGTCAAACTTAATTTTTATTTGTCTTTTACTTTTTTTTGTTTGTTTGTATTTTACTTTTTATAACATGTACCGGAGGCACGCGACTCGCAGTATTTATTGAGAACGAACACGTTTCAACTCAAGTCAGAACCAGGTTCTGATATTAAAACAGTATTTTTTTTGAGTTTTTTCAGTGAACATAAGTAAAATTTATACCTACAATACCACATTGTATATTGAAAAATTATCTTCGTATAGTCACATTTAATGATAGATACAGTGCTTTAAAAAGTCCAGAACGTCTTAAGATTTCATTCTTACTCTATGGGTTCACCTGGAGAGTTAAAAAATCTTTTTATAGACTGTGCCTGAACTCTATTGACCTCTTAAGATTATTATTCCTGGCCTGAACACAGGCAACAATATCATGTTGAAATTTCCAAAATCCCATTGTTAACCATACAGCCACCATTTTGTATTGTAAGGAATAATTTTCAATATAAGAACTGTTTGTTGTAATAAGCAGAAACTTGGTATACAGCTTTTAGTGGTAAAGTTCTAAGTAAAGAAAATTTTTAAATGTTTTGGCGTTCATATTTTCAAAATGGCGGCTGTTTTAGATCTTTATCCTTAAATTGCATAAAAACTACATCAAATATCAAAATTGGTGTTTGTATTTAAATAAAAAGCGTGGCTATTTGCATTTTAAATCCCTGCTTTACGAACCGATTTCCATGTTATATCATTGGATTTGAAATTAAATATACTAAAAACAACATAATAACATAATATTTGGTATCTAATGTAGTTTTTAACAATTAAATTTAAAGTCAAAGATTTTTAACAGCTGCCACTTTGAAAGTAAGAATTGTAAAAAGATTATTATTTTTCATCAAATTAGACTATTACCTCAAAGTGGTGTATGTTAGGTTTCAACTTTATATTAAACCGTTCTCAAAATAAAAATTATCCTTTTAAAAATACCAAATGGCAGCTTTGGGTTAACTATAGATAGAGTTTTGGATATTTTAAATATGATATTTTGGATGGCCTTTTGGACATGAATAATACATTCGGAGGTCGGTAGAGTTCAGCTGCACCCTGTATATATTTAAGTTATAAATTGAGTTGTACAATTAATTTATAATTGAATGGTAGTATTTATTATGAATGCATGTACGAAATTAAATAATTAGACTAAGTCAGTAAAAAAAACCTATGAAGCTTTTCCAGGACTTTGGTACCACGCTGTAATCGGAGCCATATAAATTGAATATCGACATTGTCGTAATTTTATCCCGGTCACAGGTCAGACGCGCGGCCGCCGGCAATTTACGTTGACGTTTCACCGATAAGCTTTCGCAAAATATATGTTGTAATAAAGCTCGTTAGAGAACATCAACTGGAATTAGGTACAAAAATATTATTAAAAAAATAAAAGGTAAAAAAATATTTTATTTTATTGTAGAAATTCTATTAGATGATGGTAATTTTTTTGTATTAGGAAGCTTAAGATAGGAATTTGTTAATGTTTTCAGATTATCTCTTTGTACACTTATAAAGGTTAAACGATGACAATATAGTATATACAACTCTCCAGAAAATATCAAAATAATAAATATTGTCTTTCCATTGTTAGAAGGATCTTATGTTTTCTTTGAATTATTTAGGCTCCCTAAATTAGTCCTCCCTAGAGTTAACTTGTTCCTACAAATTGCTTTGTTACAATATCTTACAATATATATTTTTATTTGTTGCTTTATTGAAGCCACAACATGCCGTACAACCCCGCCGACGCGACGTATAGAAGAATGATCTTCGGTGATGATAAAGCCGATATCCCTACATTGTTGTGAAATTGATGCCATACCATAAATGATGGATGGCAGCTTTTATCTTAAGATGATATATTACTTCATGTGGTATATAAGATGAGTAAAATGTAAATCATATTCTTAACATGATAAGATTTTTCGATCAAGAATTTCAAATAGTTACAGACTTGAGGAGAAAAAGTTGAGCCATCTCAAAACAGGATAACACATCAATATTAATGTTTGTACATAAAGGGCAAAATCAGTTAAATTTCTTTGTGATTTTTTGATGGTTATTGATAATAGTACGGGTTTATTTACCCGTCGTAAGTAAATAAAACAACACGCTAAGTTGGTAATTGTTAATATCAGCTCAAATTTTAATATATTTCCAATGAAAATATAAAAAAAATTATAATAAATTACAAACAAGGAAGAAAATTGTTGTATTAATAAATTAATATATAAATTTTATAAAAAAATAATAAACTAATGACTTAAACATAATAAAGTTATATTTTAATTGACAGTTTCTGTCGAGCTTAAATTTTCGTGTAAAATCCATCACGAGATTTGAGAAAAATCCCTATTTGATGTGGATTATGAATATTTTCGTTCAGCGCTAGTGTGTTGTATGAAAGCAAACATTTGTTTTGGTTGATTGAACCACAATCCTCCCAACTCCCTGCCTGTCACGGGATGGCTTCATACGGCAAAACACCTCCCTAACAAACACCGTTCTACCTCTGTAATTTAAATTGTTTTCCATTGAACACGTACCATTAGCGATCTATAAAAATTATCATAATTTACCATGAATTGAATCGCTAGATTTATTTTCTTCACATATTTTTAGAAAGTCACCTCTCATTGGATTTAAAAGTATGCGACATATCAATTAAACAACTTGATAGTGTTACTCATGAATCAGCCCACTGGGCTAAAAGTATCACGAACTTCGGGATTTTACACTTTAGAGATTCTGTAATATAAAATTTATGATATGTCTCGCCATTCATAAGAGGCTTGATTGACAACTGATAGGAAAATAAAACAAATATGTAACAATCACTTATTATGCTAAGACCTTATTTAGAAAAGGTGTTGAGAAAAAATTGTATAAAAACAAATCTACTAAAACTTTGCAATACATGATTTAATTAAGTGAACTCCCAAATTAGTCTATCTCCCAAATTAATTTACTGTTTATTTTTTACATTTTAATCTGCCGACAAAATACCGTACGATTTCTGAAAACAAATACACCACAGCAACAAATTAGTTTTTAATATTAGGCCTATTTATTATTTGTATAATGTTCGTAGTATTCCCAAATACAATTTATCGGGGAGTAATTTTTTTATATTTTTTATCTTTGTTGATAATAAATGTCTGCTGATTCCAATGTACTTGAGACAGCTCATTTCGCAGTCTACATCTCAGCTACGGCGTTGCAATTTAGGGAGTCGAAGCATCACAACACAAGAAAACAATCGGATTATTTTTCAATTACAACAACTGTTTAAATTTCCCAGTCAGATCATTACAAACTTTAATATTATAGAAAAATAGTCCTACGTTTGGGAGCTTTTAAGAGATGAAACATTGTTTTACATATAATTTGATTTAGTTATATACAGTAATAACGACTTCGAATTGTACAGTTGTTATGAACGAACTACCAACTGACAATTTGAAACACTATTGGTATAGTTTTGTGATAGTAAATATTCTTAATTCTTAATCAAAGAAGTATTACATGGTCAGAACAGAGTTGTGGATGGAGGTGTGAGAATATGTGTTGTTGTAAACTTCAGCAATTGACCCCTAGACATGGACCAGCTTGTACCCGGACCGTTACTACTGCAACGGTCTCCTCTTCCTCTACTCGACCACTTTGTTGTTACTACCAACTCTTAACTCCTGTTCCATTAAATCAGTTGACGGCGGCATGATAATTTGATAGGGATGATAATTTGAAGTCGCAGTTAGACAACATCGGTTAACGGCGATGAGCATGTTTCCTAAGAGAGATTCAACAAAATGTCAAGTTATAGTTTATAACTTCATATTGCCCTTGTTTAATTAAATCTATATTTATAACGTCAGTTTAAACATTTAAACGAAAAATGGGTTACGAATTCATCATTGTTAATTAATCAACCCAAGACATTGTGAGCTAGATTCCTCACAACTTCTTGGGTTGACCCACTTGGTAGGCGACATAGTTTATAAAGCTAGTTATTTATCATTTACTTATCTACCTTGTATGCAGACCTGCAAAACAACTTTGTATGGCGAATAGCTGGGAGGCTAGCGATATACTTCATACCTATACCAATTCATGTGGGAATAGTTGACATCAGTGACAATACCACTATGTCGTTACGTATTATTGTAATACAGTTTTAGTTATATATAAGGTAGTTTATTATAATTACACCTTCTTTCCCCACTGGGAAAGCTGCTACAAAACAAAGGATAAATAAACGACAAATAAATATTAATACTAAAATAATTTTGAATATGATGTTCATGATGAATATAAATGGTTCCGTAAGATAGATATAGAGTGTTTTAACGCCACGATTGCAATTTTTGTTAGGATATCCCTATTTAATTGAAATTTCTTCCAAAACACACATAAAAAAAAATTGGAATAGAGCCTCTAGATCCAATAAGCAAACCAATGACTTCTACTTTCTTTAGTTTGTATTTGTCTTGAATGAAAGGAATGGTTGGCTCATATATTTTTTTCTTTTCTTCATTTACTTCTTCTGGCTGTCCTTTATTAATTTAAAATCTTATGGTAGGGTCAAGAATATAGGCCGTATGTTTAGCTTCATCAATAACTAAAATATCGCATCTTCTACTTGATCCGTTCACTGTAATGCAGGACACTTCTTCGAAAACACAATATTGTAGTTCTCTGAAGGCTTCATTAGTTATTATATACTATATTTCTAAATTTATTCATTTTTGCCTCCAGGATTGATCAATGACTGAAGATTAGGTTACGTACCTTGTGCCGTCGTCAATCCATATAGTTTTTTTCTGATAACTAGTTTCGGGACTGTTGTCCCATTTTCAAATCAGTAGAACGTCGTCAAAACTTTAAAACACAGTCATATACTTTACATTTAAAAAACAACACATAACACAACACACGCGTGAACATTTAACAGTTAATTTGAGGTTGGCCGGCCAAGACATCGAAGGTTACCGAACACGCGGCGGACGGGATGACGGATGCGACACGATCTTCTACTTGATCCGTTCACTGTAATGCAGGACACTTCTTCGAAAACACAATATTGTAGTTCTCTGAAGGCTTCATTAGTTATTATATACTATATTTCTAAATTTATTCATTTTTCAGTCGTGTCGCATCCGTCATCCCGTCCGCCGCGTGTTCGGTAACCTTCGATGTCTTGGCCGGCCAACCTCAAATTAACTGTTAAATGTTCGCGCGTGTGTTGTGTTATGTGTTGTTTTTTAAATGTAAAGTATATGACTGTGTTTTAAAGTTTTGACGACGTTCTACTGATTTGAGAATGGGACAACAGTCCCAAAACTAGTTATCAGAAAAAAAAAACTATATGGATTGACGACGGCACAAGGTACGTAACCTAATCTTCAGTATATTTCTAAAACCAAGTAACAACTTAAAATATTATATTCTTTTATTTTTGGTTTGCAAGTGCCATTAAAAAGCTTGAATAATATTATTTCACATCACTTTTAAATGTTACTAATTATTTTCTATCGCTATCCAATTAACGCTTACGTAATAGTCTGAGAAGTTTGGAAAATTAATTAGGTAATTGTACCAGAGGGGAGGAAGGTAATTGAATTTGTCGGTTCAGGGGAGCGAGTCAGATTTGGGAGGCATTTCGCTGTGAATTATAACTGAACTAAAATCATTAACGTCCGAGACAAGCTACCTAAGCAACATTTCTTAGGGACACCCAAGTTATTAAATTAGTTGAATATCTTTGCAAAAAATATACTACTTAGCAGTCTCGCTTTAACATACTGGTTTATAAAGATAAAGACTACTTTTTGTTACTATCACATTAAATATTTATTCCTTTAAAGTTTTTACAGTATTTTTGGGGTAAGGTTTGATTTTCTTTTTGTCTGTGGTAGATAAACTTCAGCTGTAAGCTTATTTTTCTCCTTTTTTAATTAATTTATTTAACTTGTTCAGCAATAATAATTGCTACCGTGAGAGAAACAATTAATTCTAATCGGCAAATTCTTACAATATTTAATATGTATAAGCTATATGTGTATTAAATTAACTGGTAAAAAGTTATCTACAATACAGTAGTGAGCAGTAGAGGTCGTATTGTAGCAACATGAGCAACTCAAAGCTGAGGATGTTACGCAATATTTTACACTCTCCTTCCCGATCTCACGTTAAATCTTGCTAAAAAATTAAGATGACTGAAGGATTCTGCGATTAGAGGTTATACATCCTTTTTAGAAATTGTACTATAAAAGCATAAACTGATTATAAACATGCAACACAGCGACGTCGTGTGGTGGTATCGGTCGTCGCCGGGCGCCGTTGTATCAAACAACACGGGGTGGGTTGAGGTAGGGACATTGCCTCACATGTGTAACGGAAAAACTGTATGTAATAATCGAAGTGTATACGTGGAAACATTTAAGGAGGGATGATGAGTTAGATATGTTGAATATCTTAAAAGAAAAAGAAAACAGTTTGGTGTATCGTTGTAATGAGAGTTTTAAAATTACATTGGTAAATATTACACCTTTATATTTGTGACCGTTGCAACAATCACCAATAATGATATTGAAAGTAATATAATAAAGAGGGACACTATCAAAAATATTCAACCGGTTGTACAATGATATCTTTAACGTGCCTGTACCTGAGTATCAGTTTTTAGTCTTGCTAACATTCCATTGGTTATATATAAACTTTTCGTTTTTTTGTCGGTTTTATGCTTTAGTTTTATTTCACTATTGCATATTAGCTGGTAATTTCACATTACAACATATTGTGTATCACTTAAAAAAAAATATTGGTATGGTAACAGTTGCTTTTTATCAGTTTACTATAGAAACATTTACTTTCTAACAAGTCATATAGGTTAGACTTTAAAATATAACAGCTGACTTTGAGTAACTGAAAGACATTATAAGTTATCAGAGTTATAAGATGAAATCTGGTACTCAAACATGCTGGTCACAAGTTTAAATTTGTTGTCTACAGTTTAAATCTCTCCCCCGCCCCAAAATTATCGGGTAGGATCAAGTTTAAATCGACTTATAAATGAAGCTTTGGTATTGTATCAAATAAATTGCTCGATTTCGAGCAACAAGTACACTAGTATTATCTTTAGCCTTTAGAATACTTGGGGTTATCGTATCCACGTATCCACATCCAGGTCTTCCCGGCCAGGGACTCAATAATCTGCATTTCACACCCTATCGGGCGGAGCTGGGCTTTAGCGGAGCCTCAATATTGTATCTAGGTATGAAAAAACTATGTTATAATTATACATTAATATTAATATTATCGGTGCTGTTTCAGATAATTTTAGAAATTCCAATAATTATTTGTTTAAGCAAAATTTAAAGTGTATAACAGTAACTGGATAAGTGCACAAAATGTATTAAATTATTTTGTTATTGTCATAAATTAAGGGGAGGACACACTGAAAATGGTTAAAAACCCTCCAAAAAAATTAATTTTTTTTTCTTAGAAAAAATATTATTTACAACTTTCTGTTTTAGAAAAACATAACAAGTTGATGAAAATATATGTATTTCATGGGGATAACATTTTTTTATGTTAAACATGCACATGAATTTTTTGCGAGTCACTCTAGGGTTAGCGTGGTATTATCATTGATAATATACAATCTCTGATTTTTTTTTAATTTTTTTTTAATAATCTTAACAAAAAATGTTGTAAAAACTAATACCAGTATTACTTTTAGTCAATAAAAGCTAAAATCTTGAACTGATACTTTTTATTTTGCCTAAAATACAACAAACATTATTCCTTTTAGAAAACGCGCGATTCCTGAAAGTAAATAAAATGAAGAGTTAGTTTACAATAATTGCTAAGGCTAAAAAAGTATTAGAGATAAAGCAATGAAATTTTGATGCTTGCTCTTTACACATCTAGGCACAAAGTTATGCATAGGCTTTCCATAATCTATAGTAGTTTTTAATATTTTAAAATTTAATAAATATGTATAAAATTTACAAAAAAAAGTCAATTTTAAAAACTTGTATGGATAATATTTAAAGAAATAATCTAAAATAAATGTATAACTTTGTTGCCAAGATTATATTCTTTCAAATGACACTTCAATAATGGATATACTACTTATATTCATAAAGCCTTAGCGATTCTTGTGAAACCCTGCAAATGTTACTAAAAGGGGGGGTGGGGGGAGGGGGATGGTTTAAGGGTGGGCAAAAAGTGTTATTTTGTTTCTAGTACACTAATTAGAGATGGTTGTAATGTAAATACCTCGAAATAATATACTGTTAATGATTTAGAATTTTCAGTGTGTCCAAATGGTTCACTTAACTTTTAGAAGAGATTTAAAACATGTTTAAACTAAATTGACCATTGTGTGTTTTCTGTCCCATCTAATTTACTCTTAATTAATTAAATAATTAGGTAGAGTGCTTTTTTGCAAGTCAACATAAGCCTGATTAAATTTGCATAATTTTGTAAATTGAAAAGCCAACTTTATTTTTTTTTTGTTTTCCAACATGTCCAATCTCGCTATTTTAATTTAATAAATAAAATTTGCATTTTTTTAAATTTAATAAACATTTTGGAAAGAATTTATTAGTTTTGAAGTTTGTTGCGTTTGTAAAATTAAAATTGTTGGTATTTGACACCATAATAGTTAGAAATTTAAGGTTTATCCAAATTTGAGTTTTAACAAATTTAGTCATCCTGCTAGGGTAACGCTAGCGTCTTGGACTTAGGTCCGGGAGGTGACGGGGTTGACCATCAAAATGTGATCCGAGTGAACCACTTTCACAAAATATCAGTAGAGCCACTCAATAAAAATTACTCTGGAGTGAATTTACCTAAATAATGAAATAAATAAAACATAAGTAACTGTTGTGCTAAGTTTAAATTCTATAATTCTTTGAAAAATATCATGGATAAACCTAATAAAGATAAAACAGATATTGCGTTAAATTATTTTTTGTTTGTTTTAGCCCTTTAGTAGTTTTGCCCAATGGTTGAGGAACACTCAGTATATACAAGTTGTTTTTAATTCTGTTACGTACTCAATTCATTTAGGAAAAACGCCTACCGTGCTTTAAATTGACGATTTTGCTGCCAAAACGCTTGCAAATACATGCACATATTTCCCTATTGTATTCCTTGCTTTATAAGGATGCATTGTGCTCGAGAGTTCAGAATAAAAGGCTTTCTAAATAAATGTCCTTCTCGATTTCGTCTTGCTCTCATCTTGTTATACTTTTATACCACGATTCGTGCGCTTTTGTACAGCTTTTTAAATGTATATTCAACCACACTTTTAGTATTTTTTTTCAATCTTAATTGTGTATTAATAAATCAACGTCAGTGCATTGTAAAAACATGAGGATAAAACTCTGGAAAACCTCTAAAGTAGCTAAACAACGAAAATACATTTTTTGTCTCCTTAATGAATAAATAATATAGAGGGATCAGAATGTAGGTAGCCAGATAGAGGTAGAAGCAATAGTGTGGAGGTCCCCTATTAATTTATCCCAAGACATGTACAAGGCTCACATTGTGGGCAAGAACCATTCACCGCCATAAAGGCTTTGCCTTTGGGTTCGAGTCAATTAGTTCAAAATATATTAATATTTAAAAAGAAAACTTATGCTAAAACTTCAAATTTCTAATTGAAAATCATAAATTGATGAAAATTTTAAAAATTATGAAGTTAATTTTACATAACTGACTAAATTACAAATTAAAAAGGCCTGAGTTTATACAACTTTCTTCAATATTTTCTCACCATGAAGTCTGGAAGCGAACAAACCCTGTAAAAAATACAACTTTTATAAAATAAAGAAAAGAAGCAAATAACTTAACGAATTACTAGCTCTGATTTTACGTCGAAAAAGCGGATTGATGAAAATGCATTTTGGCATTTGTTGTCGAACTGTTAAGAACGTCTAAATAAAACACGATGCTGAATATAATATTATTAACTGAACCTAGTAAAATAGCAGCTGTTTAATTTCAGCATTTGAGAGTCATCATCAACCCTGTAAAATCACTTAAAACATTCCTCCGCATTCCTTTGTTTCGGACGGTACTTATAAATATTTATTGTTAAGAAGTAAATTGTTTATATTAAGGTTAGATCTAGAACCTAAATTTAAATTTTAGAGTTTCCAGCTTGTTACAAAGAGACCTAAAGCTACAATAATGTATAACTAATAGCATGATTCAAAAATACATTAAATGGCATCGAAAATTTCCTTTAATTGTGAAACAGCACAAAGGGTTTTAATTTACACTCTGTCTATTTACTGTAGTCTTAAGGGCCGCCATCCTTAAACACGTTTCACTTAAACAGACTTAATTCAATATCAAACATATAACGCAATCCTCAAGGATAGATATACATATACCTTCTTGAATCATAAATTTATATTTTATATTATTTGAGTTTCATATTAACATGTAATTGGTGACCTTATTTTCATACATGCAGTTACCACTAAGTAGTCCAGTAAAACCGTACTGAAAAAATACCATACGTGGAAAAAATTATAGTATGGAGTTTTTCTGCTGTTTTATATGTTTTTTGGGGTGCTGAATCCGAATCTGAAGTTTGCACCAAGATATTCCTTGTGCTTCTCGAGATATCTGCAAAAAACATTGAAATTTTGGCACTTTTTTTAGTATTTTGCTTATAACTCCGAAACGGTGCATTTTTGCGAAATTTATGTCCTTAACAAAATTAAAGTAGAGAAAATTTCCAACACAATGCATGCATAAACGTTGTTGTTACGGCCAACCATTATGAAACTAGATATATTTGAAAATTGGCTAATTTTTGGTACTTTTAAGAAAAGTACTGTTATTCAATATTACATCACATTTAAACAATTATTTGCACGTTTTTTGCCATAACAATATATATGTATGGAAAGAGCGTTAAATTTACTATAGATTTCATATATTATCGTTAGTTTGTAAGTGGTTAAGTGTTCGTAAGATTGCTTATAATATTTTATCTACAGTCACAATTCTAAGGTTGGCAAGACCATAATCTTTAATTACTAGTTATGTCTCTTACTGGCAAATGTCAGATTATTTTTGGAATGATAATTATATATTTTGTGTACAGAGTTAAAAATATGCCTAAAAATCAATACTAAATAACACCCGTCACAGCAGACCTGCATGCTCAGAGAATTTAGAATTTAATTTAATCAATAATTTTTCGTCATAACAATACTGTTGTACTCATGGGTATGTAGGTTTTCTGAACTAAGAGTGTTTTATAGAAGTATTTTATTGTATAAATAATACAACTTTAAAGTATTTTATTTTTATTTTCCTCAGAAATACTTGCTAATTTTAGTGAATTTAGTTTTGTATACAGGCAAAAGTCTGGACACCCCCAGTTAACTTTTTAATGCGTTGCAGTAGGAAAACCAAACTCGGCACATGTTAACAACATGAAAAACTGCACTTTTTCATCAACTTCACATTTTTGCCCCTGCCCCCAAAATGGGTTATTTTGGGGGTAGCCCTAAATTTTCAAATGTAAACCCCTATTGAGTGACCCCTCATTTTAAACGGTTTATCAAGAGAAATTAAATGGCACAAACCGGAGGTCGATATCTCATCTCTAATCAAAATGGCAGCCATTTTAAAATTCGAGAAGGGTAAATTGACATTTGTTAAAATTGAATCGGAAAATAGCTTTTTTAGAATCGAAAATAACTGGAATTATTTTAGAATTGAACCTTCTAGTTAATTTCTGCTACAAGTTCTATTCTAAAATAATTCCAGAAATTATCTATTCTATAAAAAGCTATTTTCTGATTTAATTTTAACCAATGTCAATTGACCTCGAATTTTAAAATGGCTGCCATTTTGGTTAGAAATGAGATATCGACATCCGGTTTGTGGTATTCAATTTCTCTTGATAAACTGTTTAAAATGAGGGGTCACTCAATAGGGGTTTACATTTGAAAATTTGGGGCTGCCCTCAAAATACCCCATTTTGGGTATTGGGGCAAAGTTGTGTCTTTGATGAAAAATTGAAATTGTTGTGTTGATAACATATGCCGAGTTTGGTTTTCCTACTGCAACGTGTTAAAAAATTAATTGGGGGTGTCCAGACTTAAACTTGCTTGCCCATCTCAAATTTTGAAATGGCTGCCATTTTGGTTAGGGGTGAGATATCGACCTCCGGTTTGCACCATTTAATTTCTCTTGATAAACCGTTTAAAATGAGGGGTCACTCAATAGGGGTTTACATTTGAAGATTCGGGGCTGCCCCCAAAATACCCCCTTTTGGGGGCAGGGGCAAAGTTGTGTAGTTGATGAAAAAGTGCAGTTTTTCATGTTGTTAACAAGTGCCGAGTTTGGTTTTCCTACTGCAACGCGTTAAAAAGTTAACTGGGGGTGTCCAGACTTTTGCCTAACCCTGTAGTTTAGCTTTAAAGATATTTCTTTGTATAGTAACATACACCACTTACGTTGTGATGTAAACTTAATTTTAAATGCATATTTTTGTTATTAAAGGTCTCTTAAGTAGATAGATTACATATTAGATTACAATACTTTATTTATACAACAAAATTATATATTATTTTAAAATTGTTAAATTAACCAGAGTCGAGTTTAATCAATCGGAGCCCCTAGAATCGGGTTTTCGATATTGAGATTATTTTTTATTTAAATATAAGTATTAAAATTTTTAACACCCTAAATTTATACAAAATTTAATATACTATAATATTCATATATAATAATTTTAGTAGTATATTTAATAGAAAAGAATTTTATTTCAAGGCTGTAAGGCCAATAGTTGAATTTCATTATTAATTCGAGACATGCAAATACCCTATATATTATTTACATAAGTAGGCCTACGTAGACACATAAATTATGCCTTCTGGTATTAATCCCTTGTGAAATTAACGAAAAGAAAATACCAAAAATCCTGTATTTTCAACTGTGTATATTGATTAGAAATTATTATTAATCAGCTGTTGTGTAATAAATTAAACCTAATTTAATTGTTGCCACGTGGTGGACATTATTGGTTGTAATTAATGTAGAATCGCACAAACTGCTTTTGTCAAATCGTACAATTATGCATGAATTCACCTAATTTACCATGTCGAATCCCAAATGTCTGATTTGTGATGATTTTTTGGAAGATGGAAGGCCTACAAGTGTAGTTAAGTAGATAGGTTTAGCTACTTTAAAAGAGGCCAGCAAGAAGAGAAACGATGGAAAATTCTTGATTTTGAGAAACCTAACCTCAATCGAGGTTCACGACATTTGCAGAAAGGTACATACAATATTTTATTTCATGTCCTAAAATTCTGAATATTAGAGTAAATTTTATTACTACAACTTTATTTAATAAATGAATATAACTATTATTCTAAAACCATCAGGTTTTTTTGTTGAAGGGTCATTGTTGCTGATGGTAAGTTAATGTTATTATTTAGTAAATTACTGTGGACTTTTTACATGAATGATTAGTAACAATAAAAATCAGAACATTTCGGGATCTGGAATCTGTTTCCGTCTTCAGGTCCCACCTAAAACACTGTTATGTTTTAGTTTTTATTGTTTATCTTAATAAAAACACACTTTATCCAAACTTAAAATAGAAAAGACAGTCTAAAATAATACAGTAATTTCTGTTTCAGGTTTGGCTACAGTTTGTTTTTACTAACTTTGTTATGTTGCAGGCATTTTCCAACTGAAGACGGAATCAGATTCCAGACCCCAAACTTTCATGCATTTGTTTTTACTAATTAGCGATTAAAAATGTTAGCAATAATTTACAAAATAATATCACGGTTCATTACAGAATTTGGTTGTTTTTATGTTGAAGTGTAGGAAGGAATTTTATACCAAATATAATTCTGTAGTGATTATAAAAAACCGATACAAAAACTATCATAATGGCCATTTAAAATTACTCAAAGTTACAGACACTTGGAAAAAAGAACGATGTTTAGTTTTCGCAATGTGATTCACTGTGTGAATTGATTTTTATACCACATATATCCTTTACCTTTCTTATAGCAAATTTTTTTTAAACATTTTTCCCAATAAATGATTTTTAATTAATGAAATAAGTACCTAAATATAAAACTTAAAATGTCACTTCATGTTGTTAATATTGATATTATCCTTGAACAGTTCGTATTTTTATTTTGCATTTTGTGTAATTTTGTGTATTCCTTCTCTTTTGACTTTTTATAAAGTTTTTATGAGGAATGGTCGAAGCCATAGCCATGTTATTATCTTTCGTTACCTTGTAATTATATAGCATTGTTATTAAATAGGCCAACTAGTTCCATCAACGAATTTAAAAATTTACTAAATTCAGTCTTTGGGTTCAAAGACGAGCACTATAGCAACTCTCCATTCAATTACATTAAATATAAACACAAGAACTCTCACATATCACGAGGTACTTGTACAATGTTATTGAAAATGTCTTCTATTTTGCAATACGTTTCAGTTATGAAGTATTATCTTATTATGTTTTAGACATATCAGAAGGAAACAAGTATATCAGCTTATCTTAAAGGAACGAAGCCGAATATCATTAATCTACGTTCTTCTACGGTGGCATTCGATTTTCAAAGTCATTGTTTCCTTTGTGGAACAGAAATACCAGATAACTATGAAGAACTTCAGAAAAAAATTAATGTGCAAAGACGAAAACCTGTGTGTTTTGTTAAATCTGCAAAGATGAAATTTACTGTTATAAACATAGCAAGAAAGTTTGATGATGACTACGCTAAGGCCATTTTACAACGCCTTGATTTTGTTACCGACTTAGTGTCCTCCAAGGGTAGGTACCATAAGGCATGCTTGAGGGACCTCTACGGTCGTTCTAATTCTTTTAAAGACGTAAGTAGAAAACGTGACAGAGCTGGGAGACCATCTGATAGTCTAAACAATGTTATGGAAGGGATCTTCTCATTTTTGGAGATGAACTCAGAAGAGTGTCAGTTTACAGCAAATGAGATACTTAATCAAGTAGATGCTGACCAACCACCTTGCTGGAAAACGGTAAAAAAACACCTCATTGACAAGTACGGTGATGGTATTTACATAACAGACCAAAAGCCTCCCATAGTTATGTTCAAAAATACTGGAAGCAAAATTATAACTGATTCATGGTACGAAAAAAGAGAGTGTAATGAAAAGGATGAAAGAAGAAGAATCGTTGAAGCTGCAGCTAAAATCATCGTTGAAGATATTCGTGCAACAGTTTACCCTATAACAGAATACCCTCCCCCAAATGAATTTCTTAAAGGTGCCGAGGATCTAATACCCGATTCACTAAAAACTTTTGTTGACACTGTGGTTCTCTCACAAAAACGAGGAAACCTGCAAAAGTGGAAGAAGAAATCAGTAGCCATTGCACACTCTTTGATTGCAGCCGCAAGACCCGTTTCTTTTGTTTCTCCTATCCTTGTTGGAATATCGTCATTGTTATATAGGAAATTTGCTTCCCGTGCTCTTATTGACTGTGTTTCATCCTTGGGTTTCTGCTCCAGTTACCACGAAACTACTCGATGTGAAATGTCATCAATCATGAGGCCACCAATTGCCGTACATGGAAATCACCTTGCTCAGATGGTTTACGATAATGCAGACTTCAATATACAGACACTAGATGGGAAAAATACGTTTCACATGATGGGAGGTATTTTTTGTGTCAGCCCAGAATCATCCGTTGTCTCTGGCCAAACGTTTTCAAGGTTGAAGACCCTACCTACAGCACACGAGATCAGTCAGTTCGGATCAATTGAACTAAAGACATATCAACCTTTGGACCAGAAGGGATTATCAAATTTAGTCATGAAAAGCCTTAATGGAAATTTCAAAAATGAAAGGAGAATAACTCCGACTGAGCCTGACCTGCTTTGGCTGTACAGTAAGTACAAGGATATTCCTGGGACTGGTGGATGGAATGGGTTCATGGAGGATATTACAAAAGGTATGGAATACAAAACTACCTTTGTAGGTTGCGAACCATTTATTCATAACCCACCAGGTGAATATGACACAGTCTATACTGCACTGAAATGTGCCACCGAAAAAACTAAATCGTTGGCTCAAGAGACAGCCATAGTTACATTTGACCAACCCCTTTATATGAAGGCAAGGGAAATAATTGCCAATCGCAAAGATGATCCAGACTTTCAAAATATCGTCATCCGACTGGGTGGGTTTCACTTGCTCATGTCATTTATGGGCACAATAGGATATATCATGGATGGTAGTGGGCTCAGTGAATTGTTCAACTGCATCTATGCTGTCAATAGCACGGAACATATAATGACTGGCCATGCCTATGCAAGGGCAGTTAGGGCTCACTTTTTGGCGCATAGAGCTCTGGCTCATCTCATCTTCAGTAGAATGGATATCACCTTAGAACTGCACCGACAAATTGAAGATCTACTTTTTGAAGGAGACAGAACGGACATTTTTTCCAGCGATGCATGTGATATTTTGAAAGAGCTATCTGATTGTTTTGAACGTAAAATTGACGAATTGACATGCCTTGGACCTACAGCCCAATTGTGGCTCCAGTACTTTGAACAAGTAACATTAATCAAAAACTTCATAAAGGCAGAGCGTAAAGGGGACTGGGCTCTCCATCTTTTGACCATTTATCGTATGCTGCCATACTTTCACGCAAGTGGCCACTTCCTTTATGCTAAGTGTGCCCAACTCTACTTACAAGACATGAGTGAATTGCAAAATGTCATGCCAACGTCTGAGTATGAAGAATTCACGTCTGGTGGGTCATTTACTATTCGCCGAAGCGAAAAGCTATGGTGTGGTACTTTCACAGACCAAGTGATTGAGCAAAGCCTAATGAGAGGTATGAAAACATCTGGAGGATTAACTCGAGCAAGGGGATTTTCTGATGCTACTACAGTACGATGGACGCAAGGCATGGTATCGTTACAGCTAATCGCTGAATCAGTGGAGAAGTATTGTGGAGTTAATTTCAATTCAGCCGAGCAACATGTTGACACTAGAAATGCAAGAGTAAAACGCGATGACGAGGATACCAGTAAATTATTGGCTTGGTTTGAAGAACACCCACCCTTTCTGGAAAGCGAACAAATCATGTCAATAAGTACAGGGATTGTTGGTGACAATAGAATCAACTGCCACTTATGTGTCGATGTAGGCGGTATGGGAATGGCCAGCATTGCCAACAAGAAATTGCAGGACATAAAATTTTCTAGGAAAAACCGAGTAAATCCTCTATCATCGATGAACAAGCAATTAAAAGTTAATGGCAAGGACATAACTATAAACCCCTGTACATTGTTCCAACGAATGATTGTTGTGAAAGAATCAGATGAGCAACTAAAAGAATTCCTTCAGTATGAGCTTAGCCCATATCCGACCTCACTTTTCGATGAACATGGAATGAGAAAAGGAACGAAGTCCACCCTATACAAAAGTTTTAAGCCGATTTCCGATTTTGTAGTGCCACAAGAAACTGTATATGTCATTGATGGAGGCTTTCTCCTACACAGGATGATATGGGGAAAAGAAAAAAATTATGGGGAGATTTGTGAGTCGTACATTGATTACACCCGGCGTCATTACAAGAACTCCGCAGTAGTAGTTTTTGACGGGTATGAGAGACCAAATAACAGCACAAAAGCTGCAGAGAGAAAAAGGAGATGCACCAAAAAATTTGCTGCTGAGGTCTCCTTTTCTCCACTTATGTCTCCAACAGTTACACAAGAAAACTTTTTATCGAACGAGAAAAACAAAAGCCACCTAATTGGTCATCTCAGAAAAAAAATGCAAGAATGTGGCATGATGACGTTTCAAGCAGAAGATGATGCTGACCGAGCCATAGTGATGACAGCCATAACAATCGCGAGGGAGCAAGAGAATGTTATCGTTGTAGGAGAGGATATTGATCTGCTAGTCCTATTAGTTGGCTTAAAGGCACCTTTGAATGTTCTCTTTTTGAAACCTGGAAGAGGGAAAGTACCTGATAAGATGTTTCATCCAAAAACCACTCTCAGTGTTGATCTAATAGATCATATACTATTCTTGCATGCTGTAACCGGATGTGATACTACGTCAGCCTTGTACGGACAAGGAAAGAATAAAGCCCTGAAAATGCTAATAAAGGACCCTAAAACAAAAAGTAACCTAAACGTGTTCAAAGACCCCAGTGCATCCACAGAGGATCTACTTCGGGCCGGTGAGGATTTTCTAACATCATTATATTCATTTCCATCACAGAATCAATCAATGTCATTAGATGAGATGAGATTTACCATGTTCAAAAATTCAGCCTTCAAGATGTCATCAAACATTGCCAGTCTTCCTCCAACACGAGCTGCAGCACACCAACATTTATTGCGTGTATATTTACAAGTGCAACTTTGGTTAGGCGAAGAGAAATTTCAAACGACGCCTGGAGACTTAGGATGGAGGAAATCACCAAATGACCTCCAACCCATATACACTACACTTCCTCCAGCTCCGGAGATTCTCCTTCATCTAATTTCTTGCAAGTGCCGCAAGTCCTGCATGAAAAATTGTAGTTGTAAAAAAGCAGGGTTGTATTGCAACAAACTGTGTGCTTATTGTAACAATGAGGGCAATTGCAGTAACCATTTGAAATACGATTCGGAAGATGACCAGGATATTGACGATCCTCATACCGAAGGAATGAAATCAATGAAACATCCATCTACTGAAGGTAAATAATTGTATTTTTATAATGTAGTATTGATCTTAATATAAATTTAACGTGATATTGTTTTCTTTGTTGCAAAAGATTCATATCAATACATATTAGTATTACATTTTTACTAAATCAACTATTTAAACTGCGGCTATATATTATGATATACACTTAACACAGCAATCCGTTGCAATAAACCCGAACTACAAGTTTATTTTTAAACATTTTAAATAGATAATGGTTTTATGAAAAACTTTATTTTAAACTTGATTGTATTAATTGGCCAGGATATCAAATTCTAAACATATTAGTTTCATTTAAATTGAAGAAAATGAAATAATTTATACGAATTTGTTGTCTCATAACTTCTTTATATCTGTTTCAGACTGCTTCAATGAGCTTGAAGATTTAAATGACACTACTTCCTGCATAGAGATGACATTAGGCACATTAACTTCAACATTACATCCTGGACAACCAGGGCCGTCAGGGTATAAGCCTCCTGCCAAACGACGTCTTAGCAATGTTTAATTATACTGTATTGAGTTTTAAATAGCAATAGTTCAATTAGACGTAGGCTTTTTTATTTTAGATATTAAAGTTTTCAATGAATTTGTGTTTTCAATTATTAACAAAACTAATTATAAATTATGATTTGAATTTAAAAAATCTATATGAGTGAACATGCAAAACGTATGGCTTGTATTTAAACAAGTGGGATTAATTAGATTACTAAGCATCAGATACTATTAATAGGGGAGAGTGAAAGGTATGTTATACCAAGTTTTAACATTCCCAAAACTGTAAGAAGTGTAAATGTATAAACTTCATGAACGATACTGGAGGACAAGGATACACGATAACATAATTGGTATATAATTAGCAAAATCATGTTAATGTTAACTTTTAAAATATTTTATATACATTTATAATTATTATATACTTGAATATATAAACTGGCAAAATCATATTAAAGTGAGGTATAGTATACTTGATTTCTGCCCAGACAAAATAAAAAATTACACTCGCTCAAAATTAATTATATAATACTCTGATAACAATATGAAACATATACCGATTTATTACGAATTTAATGTAGACTTAAAATACATATATAGTAATTATAATCTTCCATAAATACAATAGCGAGATTGAATTAAAATGAGGTAGAGTGCACCCGATGCCCGCCAAGTAAGAATTAAAATAATTTTGTTACAGCAAAATAAACTGTATAATATTCTTATAACAATATGAAACATATACTAATTTATTGAGAATTTAATGTAGATTTAAAATACATATATAGTAATTATAATCTTCTATAAATACAATAGCAAGATTAAATTAAAACGAGGTAGAGTGCACCCGATGTCCGCCAAGTAAGAATTAAAATTATTTTGTTACAGCAAAATAAACTGTTTAATACTATTATAATAATATGAAATATACATCAATGTATGTAGAATTTAATGTAAATTTAAAATACATATATAGTAATTATAATCTTCCATAAATACAAGAGCAAGATTGAATTAAAATGAGGTAGAGTGCACCCGATGCCCGCCAAGTAAGAATTAAAATAATTTTGTTACAGCAAAATAAACCGTTTAATATTCTTATAACAATATGAAAAATTTACTAATTTATTGAGAATTTAATGTAGATTTAAAATACATGTATAGTAATTATAATCTTCCATAAATACAATAGCGAGATTGAATTGAAATGAGGTAGAGTGCACCCGAGGCCCGTCAAGTAAGAATTTAAATAATTTTGTTACAGCAAAGTAAACTGTTTAGTACTATTATAACAATATGATACATACATCAATTTATTGAGAATTTAATGTAGATTCAAAATACATATATAGTAATTATAATCTTCCATAAATACAATAGCGAGATTGAATTAAAATGAAGTAGAGTGCACCCGAGGCCCGCCAAGTAAGAATTAAAATTATTTTGTTACAGCAAAATAAACTGTTTAATACTATTATAATAATATGAAACATACATCAATGTATTGAGAATTTAATGTAGATTCAAAATACATATATAGTAATTATAATCTTCCATAAATACAATAGCGAGATTGAATTGAAATGAGGTAGAGTGCACCCGAGGCCCGCCAAGTAAGAATTTAAATAATTTTGTTACAGCAAAGTAAACTGTTTAGTACTATTATAACAATATGATACATACATCAATTTATTGAGAATTTAATGTAGATTCAAAATAAATATATAGTAATTATAATCTTCCATAAATACAATAGCGAGATTGAATTAAAATGAAGTAGAGTGCACCTGAGGCCCGCCAAGTAAGAATTTAAATAATTTTGTTACAGCAAAATAAACTGTTTATTACTATTATAATAATATGAAACATACATCAATGTATTGAGAATTTAATGTAAATTCAAAATACATATATAGTAATTATAATCTTCCATAAATACAATAGCGAGATTGAATTAAAATGAAGTAGAGTGCACCCGAGGCCCGCCAAGTAAGAATTAAAATTATTTTGTTACAGCAAAATAAACCGTTTAATACTCTTATAACAATATGAAACATACATCAATGTATTGAAAATTTAATGTAGATTTAAAATCCATATATAGTAATTATAATCTTCCATTAATACAATAGCAAGATTAAATTAAAACGAGGTAGAGTGCACCCGATGCCCGCCAAGTAAGAATTAAAATTATTTTGTTACAGCAAAGTAAACTGTTTAGTACTATTATAACAATATGATACATACATCAATTTATTGAGAATTTAATGTAGATTCAAAATACATATATAGTAATTATAATCTTCCATAAATACAATAGCGAGATTGAATTAAAATGAAGTAGAGTGCACCCGAGGCCCGCCAAGTAAGAATTAAAATTATTTTGTTACAGCAAAATAAACTGTTTAATACTATTATAATAATATGAAACATACATCAATGTATTGAGAATTTAATGTAGATTCAAAATACATATATAGTAATTATAATCTTCCATAAATACAATAGCGAGATTGAATTGAAATGAGGTAGAGTGCACCCGAGGCCCGCCAAGTAAGAATTTAAATAATTTTGTTACAGCAAAGTAAACTGTTTAGTACTATTATAACAATATGATACATACATCAATTTATTGAGAATTTAATGTAGATTCAAAATAAATATATAGTAATTATAATCTTCCATAAATACAATAGCGAGATTGAATTAAAATGAAGTAGAGTGCACCTGAGGCCCGCCAAGTAAGAATTTAAATAATTTTGTTACAGCAAAATAAACTGTTTATTACTATTATAATAATATGAAACATACATCAATGTATTGAGAATTTAATGTAAATTCAAAATACATATATAGTAATTATAATCTTCCATAAATACAATAGCGAGATTGAATTAAAATGAAGTAGAGTGCACCCGAGGCCCGCCAAGTAAGAATTAAAATTATTTTGTTACAGCAAAATAAACCGTTTAATACTCTTATAACAATATGAAACATACATCAATGTATTGAAAATTTAATGTAGATTTAAAATCCATATATAGTAATTATAATCTTCCATTAATACAATAGCAAGATTAAATTAAAACGAGGTAGAGTGCACCCGATGCCCGCCAAGTAAGAATTAAAATTATTTTGTTACAGCAAAATAAACTGTTTAATACTATTATAATAATATGAAACATACATCAATGTATTGAGAATTTAATGTAGATTCAAAATACATATATAGTAATTATTATCTTCCATAATAGTAGTTTTCATCACTAGGAGCAAAAGTGGGTCTTTTTGGTGCGCAATCGTGTTTTAAAAACGAGGCGCAGCCGAGTTTTTAAAAACGATTAAGCATCAAAAAGACACTTTTGCTCCGAGTGATGAACAACGTTTTTTATCATAATGCAAAATTAGACTTTCGATCGTTAAAAATATTAACTATTAAGTTTTCGAGGTTATATTTACAAAGTAAGTAATATGCAGTGTTTACATTTCTGTTATTTATAAACAATGCTCTTTATAACGTTTGAATTTCAAAATTCTGCTCCTCAACATTAATAAATTAATAATAATATACTTAGCAAACAGCTGACTTTTCAGTACTAGGACCTAAAAAATTCTCCAGATGATTTTTCAGTCCTAGGACAAAAAAGAATCGGTTTTGGTACTATTGAGAGAACAAAAAACAGGCTGATTTCGTGCAGAATGATAAAAATACAATAGCAAGATTGAATTAAAATGAAGTAGAGTGCACCCGAGGCCCACCAAGTAAGAATTAAAATAATTTTGTTACAGCAAAATAAACTATTCAATACTCCTATAACAATATGAACACTATATCAATTTATTCTGAATTTAATGTAGATTAAAATACATATATAATAATCATCATCTGTCATGTATAAGCAAGCAAAATCTTAATAAAATGAGGGAGCGTGTTTACTTAACAGCTAAAAAAATTAAAAATAATTTGCTAATGTAAACTAAAACCTTTAAAACCTCTTATAACAATATGAAACTCGTATTACTTTGTGTTTATTTTTACTAATAGTAAAATATATATAAATATTTATAGTATAACTGACCTACAAATTGACAAAAAACGAGTTAAAAGATGTAGTGCACATAAAATGACTTGTAAAAGAATACAAATTGTTTTGTAAAGACTAAATAAACAGTTAAAACAAAAAAATAACAACGTGAAACCTACATTATTTTATTCTATAATTAAAGCAGATTATACTGATATATATGTATAATATTTGTTTATGAATAGATTGGTAAAAATTGTTTTAAAAAGAGATAATGCAAAGGATAAAAACTTAAATGAAAATGCCATTTATTTTGCTAGAGCGAAATAACTATTCTGCACTCGTCCAACTATATGAAATGTATGTATATATTAGTTTAATGTTTATTGCAAATTAGTATGATATATGACATATATTTATGATGCTGCTGGTATACTCCTGGTCCTGCGAACCTACATACCCATGCGTACAACAGTATTGTTATGACGAAAAATTATTGATTAAATTAAATTCTAAATTCTCTGAGCATGCAGGTCTGCTGTGACGGGTGTTATTTAGTATTGATTTTTAGGCATATTTTCAACTCTGTACACAAAATATATAATTCTCATTCCAAAAATAATCTGACATTTGCCAGTAAGAGACATAACTAGTAATTAAAGATTATGGTCTTGCCAACCTTAGAATTGTGACTGTGGATAAACTATTATAAGCAATCTTACGAACACTTAACCACTTACAAACTAACGATAATATATGAAATCTATAGTAAATTTAACGCTCTTTCCATACATATATAGTGTTATGGCAAAAAAACGTGCAAATAATTGTTTAAATGTGATGTAATATTGAATAACAGTATTTTTCTTAAAAGTACCAAAAATTAGCCAATTTTCAAATATCTCTAGTTTCATAATGGTTGGTCGTAACAACAGCGTTTATGCATGCATTGTGTTGGACATTTTCTCTACTTTAATTTTGTTAAGGACATAAATTTCGCAAAAATGCACCGTAACGGAGTTATAAGCAAAATACTACAAAAAGTGCCAAAATTTCAATGTTTTTTGCAGATATCTCGAGAAGCACAAGAAATATCTTGGTGCAAACTTCAGATTCGGATTCAGCACCCCAAAAAACATATAAAACAGCAGAAAAACTCCATACTATAATTTTTTCCACGTTAAAGTACCGTTTGCCTGGACTATAAGGTGGGGATAAGCACGATGTGAGAGAAGGGACAGAAACCCCTTAGCTCGGCTTAACAGAGAGGGAGAATCGTTCCTTAATCCCTCCAGTAATTGGTCAACCCTACAATGTCCAATCGGCCGAGCCTGATGACCACCTGAGTCGATTGTCAAGGGGCTTCATCCCTGGGGAGGGGGCGTCCTCTCTATATTGTAAAGTCCTTTCAGATACCTTCCTAGTCCGGAGAACGTTCTGTCGTGAAAGTATATTATGCATAATCTATTTTAACAGTAATGAACCAGAGGGTACACCCTTCATACTCCAGCTATTTTGAGTTCAACCAAAAGTAAATTTTTGCTTAGATTACATTCATACTCCAATTTGTTTTACATATAGCTAAACTACCTTTTCCAGAGGTCCTCTCAAGTAAAAAAGATGATTTATCTACAGAAAACAAACGATTTTTATGATACAATTTTTTTTAAATTATTAAATCATGGCAAACTGCAAATTTACCAACAATACAAAGTAAACGTAAGAACACAAACCATGATAATTAAAAGTATTGATTTTATTTTTATCGAAAACATTTTTAAGTAACATCTGTGAGTATGACCACCAGGAAATTTCCTCATCAGGTAATGACAGGAATGGCAACGCGGCCGAGGTCGGGTCGATGGACTCTAGAGACTAGCTTATGGGGATGCATGAACCACTTGTAACAGCAGGAAAATGTTAGAGGATCAGCACCGACAGTGAGTAGATCTAACAAACCATCATTTAATACAAGGTGTCCATCTTCTATTTTTGAACGAGATATTCAGGGGGTCACTAAAAGCGTAAAATATAATACGTCACTTATCTAGAACAGTTTTCTGTATGTATGAAATTTTTAACTCAACCATGTTATCTTTGAAATTAATTGAGGCACTGAATTCAAATTTGTGGATTTCAAACAGAACCACTCCCCCACCGCCCCATTTTATCTACCATCAATATGATGGCTTGGTGAGTAAACAGAACTACTGAGTAGGTTAAGACCACCTACCTACCTCTTTCCAATGTAAATTAAGTTTGACTTTTCTAGCTTTAACGGTTTTGAAAACGGCAAAACTAAACATCTTAAAAATTGAAATCTTTTTCAAAGAAATACAACATTTGTACTATCTTATAACGTATTCTTTCGCTTATTTACAAGATTAGTTTAAAAATATAGTAAATAATGTATTGTAGGCAATGAATACGGAGCCTTAGGAGTTCTGCATGTTTGTAGAAGTAATGTAACTTTAATTATTTTACAATTTTGAAACCCCTGGTTTTCATCATAAAGTTAATATAGGAATAAAGTCCTTACGGAAATGACGGGGTAAAGAACGAATTGTTTGTGTTCCATTCTATCGAGGACGTGATTTGTTTATAAATTTCCCTCAGTATCGTCAACTAACCTCAACCAAAGATCTCCTCCCTAAATTGATGAAAACAACATTTTTATCATATAATTTAATGCTTTATAAGTAAGATATTATATGAAATCATATAATGAGGGATAGATATTAATTAATATTGATAAATATCTAATATTAATTAAATATTTATTAATGTGAAATATATAATTACATTTTTCCTAATCCGTCATATAAGGATATCAGAGATCTTACTCCCCATACAAGAATGTGCTTATTGCCTTTTGGGTGAAGGTTTTCAAAAGGTTTCTTGTTTTATCACAGTATCCCATAGTTCCTGATTAATGTATCCATTAGGTTTATCTAAATATAGACTAAGAAAAAGTTCAAAATATTTAGTATTTTATAAGAAAAAACTTCACACTACATGTGAATCCGTTAGTAATCAAGTGTCTGGTAGCTCAAACAGTTTAATTAAAATATACTATGTATCATGAGTTTATTTTATATTTTTTAAGCTTTTAAATGTTATATTTTACAGCACTTTTTTGAGCCAGTATGCTTTCTGTTCTAGAAAGAATTATGTTAAACATAAGGTTCCACACAAGCGAATTTTCAGTTCCACATTCAAGATTTTTTCCGCATTTATGTTAAAATTATATTTAAGTCAGTCTTTGCTTCATGCTGTAGCAGAATCTCTTCCAATAAAGCTTAAAAACGAGAATTTGTTATAATTATTTCTATGCAATGTTCCATTCTCCCAATAACTCCCCAATGAATGAAAAACTAAACTGTTTAGCTGATAGACGAAGTGAGACCATGGTATGATTTTTATTTTAATACTTGATGATTTTACGATTCGTTAAAACCTCACAGTTATTTTATGAAAACTCTGCCTATTATCATTATTATATAAGTTGGTAATGTTATACTACAAGTTGCTAATGGTAATATATACAAAGTTGCTAATGCTTAATAAACATGTATAAAAACTATAAACCCTATGAAATTATCTAAGGGTCATGTATTCGGTTAAGGCCTCTAACTTGAACACTCTGCGTATTAACCACTCCCCCCACAGCACCTTTATGTATATCTAACATAAAAATGGTGTCTTGTTGCGTGAACGGAATAATACGCCAAGACTGGAGCGATGTATTGGCTCTTGCGAGAATAACTTGCAAGAATTATAACCATACCATCTTCTGTCAAAATCATAAAAACAATTTAGCTTCAAGTTTTCTTCCAATGCAAAGCGATGTAATATTTTCGAGACAGTTAATAAAACCTCTCAACATACACATTCCTGATAAAACTTATAACTGCTTTGATATAAATGTTATATTTGCTTATCCAAGTCAAACAAGTCTGACATAACTGTGTCCAAGCAATCTCCAAAAATGGAACTAAAAATAATTAAGTACTAAACAAATATTGCAAGTAAATTCAGTTTTGAACATTCACTAAATTCCTTCAACAGTGAAACAGCGAGATAAGCGAAATCTACTTCACTGTAACACTACATCCATTAAGCCTCTCAGGCTAAAATTCAGTCCCAAAAACCTCGTGAGAGAAGAATCGTGTAATACCAGGATGACCGTATTGTGCCTTGGTCTTTTGAACAGAAGGCTCACAAACGATTCTTTTGTGTTGGTATATTCAATAACTGCGGTTGATCACGATGACGAACTTGAACACGTGTCCGATTTTAATATTCGCTAATATCCCCCTGTAAAATATGTTTTAACGAATTTATAAAACATTTAATCATTAGAACATTAACATACGATAGAAAAACTAATTTTCGAGTTATTAATATTACCATTTTTATTATCACTTAAAATGCATCTTTCATTTTTAATTTCATTCAATTCAACCTAAATGTAACTATTTACATTATGATTAAATATCCAGAAAATATTTAAGTTGGGACAATTAAAATAAATGTAATATTTTAAATATTATTATTTCCTATTATTGCAAAAACACTCATTAAAACACTGAAAAAATTACATTACAAGCAGTTATAAATAAATTTCAGAAAAGGAAACAATTTTTATTTTAAGGACCATTTTACTATTATCTTAAATTTATTTGGTTTTACAAAACAGAATTTAAAGGATATTTTAAAAAGTTATTTATTGTTATTTGTTCGTCTAAAAGGTGATTATTTGATTTTTTATGAACATTTGCATTCACAGGCAGCAAAACTTAACAAATAAAAACAGATCGTAGATTTCAAATGACAACTTTTAACAGCTATAAAGCATAGGTTTATCGGTTAGTCGTTGCTATAATAAATTTAGGTTCAATTCCTTTGCCAAGATGTAATGTAGATTAACCTAACACACTGGTCATTGTCGGCGGCGCAGGTGCTACGCAATTTCACAGTGATTGCTCAGTCGTCGCTATGGCAAAATGAGGTTCAATTCCTTTGCCAAGATGTGATGTAGATTAACCTAACACACTGGTCGTTGTCGGCGGTGCCGGTGCTACGCAATTTCACAGTGATTGCTCAGTCGTCGCTATGGCAAAATGAGGTTCAATTCCTTTGCCAAGATGCAATGTAGATTAATCTTACACACTGGTCGTTGTCGGCGGTGCCGGTGCTACGCAATTTCACAGTGATTGGTCAGATGTTGCTATAATAAATTCAGGTTCAATTCCTTGGCCAAGATGCAATGTAGATTAATCTTACACACTGGTCGTTGTCAGCGGTGGTGGTGCTACACAATTTCACAGTGATTGGTAAGTTGTTGCTATAGTAAATTGAGGTTCAATTCCTTGGCCAAGATTCAATGTAGATTAATCTTACACACACGTCGTTGTCAGCGGTGGTGGTGCTACACAATTTCACAGTGATTTGTAAGTCGTTGCTATAGTAAATTGAGGTTCAATTCCTTGGCCAAGATTCAATGTAGATTAATCTTACACACTGGTTGTTGTCCAGCGGTGGTGGTGCTACACAATTACAGTGAATTGTCAGATGTTGCAAGAGTAAATTGAGGTTCAATTCCTTGGCCAAGATTCAGTGTAGATTAATCTTACACACTGGTCGTTGTCAGCGGTGGTGGTGCTACACAATTTCACAGTGATTGGTCAGATGTTGCTATAATAAATTGAGGTTCAATTCCTTGGCCAAGATTCAATGTAGATTAATCTTACACACTGGTCGTTGTCAGCGGTGGTGGTGCTACACAATTTCACAGTGATTGATCAGATGTTGCTATAATAAATTCAGGTTCAATTCCTTGGCCAAGATTCAATGTAGATTAATCTTACACACTGGTCGTTGTCAGCGGTGGTGGTGCTACACAATTTCACAGTGATTTGTAAGTCGTTGCTATAGTAAATTGAGGTTCAATTCCTTGGCCAAGATTCAATGTAGATTAATCTTACACACTGGTCGTTGTCAGCGGTGGTGGTGCTACACAATTTCACAGTGATTGATCAGATGTTGCTATAATAAATTGAGGTTCAATTCCTTGGCCAAGATTCAATGTAGATTAATCTTACACACTGGTCGTTGTCAAAGGTGGTGGTGCTACACAATTTCACAGTGATTTGTAAGTCGTTGCTATAGTAAATTGAGGTCCAATTCCTTCGCCAAGATTCAATGTAGATTAATCTTACACACTAGTCGTTGTCAGCGGTGGTGGTGCTACACAATTTCACAGTGATTTGTAAGTCGTTGCTATAGTAAATTGAGGTTCAATTCCTTGGCCAAGATGTAATGTAGATTAATCTTACACACTGGTCGTTGTCAGCGGTGGTGGTGCTACACAATTTCACAGTGATTGATCAGATGTTGCTTTAATAAATTGAGGTTCAATTCCTTGGCCAAGATTCAACGTAGATTAATCTTACACACTGGTCGTTGTCAGCGGTGGAGGTTGTGGTGCTACACAATTTCACGGTGAATGCTCAGTCGTTGCTATGGCAATTGAGATTCAATTCCTTTTCCAAGATTTAATGTAGATTAATCTTACTCACTGGTTGTTGTCCAGCGGTGGTGGTGCTACACAATTACAGTGAATTGTCAGATGTTGCTACAATAAATTCAGGTTCAATTCCTTGGCCAAGATTCAATGTAGATTAATCTTACACACTGGTCGTTGTCAGCGGTGGTGGTTGTGGTGCTACACAATTTCACGGTGAATGCTCAGTCGTTGCTATGGCAATTGAGATTCAATTCCTTTGCCAAGATTCAATGTAGATTAATCTTACACACTGGTCGTTGTCAGCGGTTGTGGTGCTGCACAATTACAGCGAATTGTCAGATGTTGCAATAGTAAATTTAGGTTCCATTCCTTGGCCAAGATGCAATGTAGATTAATCTTACACACTGGTCGTTGTCAGCGGTGGTGGTTGTGGTGCTACACAATTTCACTGTGAATGCTCAGTCGTTGCTATGGCAATTGAGATTCAATTCCTTGGCCAAGATTCAATGTAGATTAATCTTACACACACGTCGTTGTCAGCGGTGGTGGTGCTACACAATTTCACAGTGATTTGTAAGTCGTTGCTATAGTAAATTGAGGTTCAATTCCTTGGCCAAGATTCAATGTAGATTAATCTTACACACTGGTTGTTGTCCAGCGGTGGTGGTGCTACACAATTACAGTGAATTGTCAGATGTTGCAAGAGTAAATTGAGGTTCAATTCCTTGGCCAAGATTCAGTGTAGATTAATCTTACACACTGGTCGTTGTCAGCGGTGGTGGTGCTACACAATTTCACAGTGATTGGTCAGATGTTGCTATAATAAATTGAGGTTCAATTCCTTGGCCAAGATTCAATGTAGATTAATCTTACACACTGGTCGTTGTCAGCGGTGGTGGTGCTACACAATTTCACAGTGATTGATCAGATGTTGCTATAATAAATTCAGGTTCAATTCCTTGGCCAAGATTCAATGTAGATTAATCTTACACACTGGTCGTTGTCAGCGGTGGTGGTGCTACACAATTTCACAGTGATTTATAAGTCGTTGCTATAGTAAATTGAGGTTCAATTCCTTGGCCAAGATTCAATGTAGATTAATCTTACACACTGGTCGTTGTCAGCGGTGGTGGTGCTACACAATTTCACAGTGATTGATCAGATGTTGCTATAATAAATTGAGGTTCAATTCCTTGGCCAAGATTCAATGTAGATTAATCTTACACACTGGTCGTTGTCAAAGGTGGTGGTGCTACACAATTTCACAGTGATTTGTAAGTCGTTGCTATAGTAAATTGAGGTCCAATTCCTTCGCCAATATTCAATGTAGATTAATCTTACACACTAGTCGTTGTCAGCGGTTGTGGTGCTACACAATTACAGCGAATTGTCAGATGTTGCAATAATAAATTTAGGTTCAATTCCTTTGCCAAGATGCAATGTAGATTAATCTTACACACTGGTCGTTGTCAGCGGTGGTGGTTGTGGTGCTACACAATTTCACGGTGAATGCTCAGTCGTTGCTATGGCAATTAAGATTCAATTCCTTTGCCAAGATTCAATGTAGATTAATCTTAAACACTGGTTGTTGTCAGTAGTTGTTGTGCTACACAATTACAGCGAATTGTCAGATGTTGCAATAGTAAATTTAGGTTCAATTCCTTTGCCAAGATGCAATGTAGATTAATCTTACACACTGGTCGTTGTCAGCGGTGGTGGTGCTACACAATTACAGCGAATCGTCAGATGTTGCAAAAGTAAATTTAGGTTCAATTCCTTGGCCAAGATGCAATGTAGATTAATCTTACACACTGGTCGTTGTCAGCGGTGGTGGTGCTACACAATTACAGCGAATTGTCAGATTTTGCAATAGTAAATTTAGGTTCAATTCCTTTGCCAAGATGCAATGTAGATTAATCTTACACACTGGCCGTTGTCAGCGGTGGTGGTGCTACACAATTACAGCGAATTGTCAGATGTTGAAATAGTAAATTTAGGTTCAATTTCTTGGCCAAGATGCAATGTAGATTAATCTTACACACTGGTCGTTGTCAGCGGTGGTGGTGCTACACAATTACAGCGAATTGTCAGATGTTGCAATAGTAAATTTAGGTTCAATTCCTTGGCCAAGATGCAATGTAGATTAATCTTACACACTGGTCGTTGTCAGCGGTGGTGGTGCTACCCAATTACAGCGAATTGTCAGATGTTGCAATAGTAAATTTAGGTTCAATTCCTTGGCCAAGATGCAATGTAGATTAATCTTACACACTGGTCGTTGTCAGCGGTGGTGGTGCTACACAATTACAGCGAATTGTCAGATGTTGTAATAGTAAATTTAGGTTCAATTCCTTTGCCAAGATGCAATGTAGATTAATCTTACACACTGGTCGTTGTCAGCGGTGGTGGTGTTACACAATTACAGCGAATTGTCAGATGTTGCAGTAGTAAATTTAGGATCAATTTCTTGGCCAAGATGCAATGTAGATTAATCTTACACACTGGTCGTTGTCAGCGGTGGTGGTGCTACACAATTACAGCGAATTGTCAGATGTTGCAATAGTAAATTTAGTTTCAATTCCTTGGCCAAGATGCATTGTAGATTAATCTTACACACTGGTCGTTGTCAGCGGTGGTGGTTGTGGTGCTACACAATTTCACGGTGAATGCTCAGTCGTAGCTATAGCAATTAAGATTCAATTCCTTTGCCAAGATTCAATGTAGATTAATCTTAAACACTGGTCGTTGTCAGTGGTTGTTGTGCTACACAATTACAGCGAATTGTCAGATGTTGCAATAGTAAATTTAGGTTCAATTCCTTTGCCAAGATGCAATGTAGATTAATCTTACACACTGGTCGTTGTCAGCGGTGGTGGTGCTACACAATTACAGCGAATTGTCAGATGTTGCAATAGTAAATTTAGGTTCAATTCCTTTGCCAAGATTCAATGTAGATTAATCTTAAACACTGGTCGTTGTCAGTGGTTGTTGTGCTACACAATTACAGCGAATTGTCAGATGTTGCAATAGTAAATTTAGGTTCAATTCCTTGGCCAAGATGCAATGTAGATTAATCTTACACACTGGTCGTTGTCAGCGGTGGTGGTTGTGGTGCTACACAATTTCACAGTAAATGCTCAGTCGTTGCTATGGCAATTGAGATTCAATTCCTTTGCCAAGATTCAATGTAGATTAATCTTACAAACTGGTCGTTGTCAGCGGTGGTGGTGCTACACAATTACAGCGAATTGTCAGATGTTGCAATAGTAAATATAGGTTCAATTGCTTGGCCAAGATTCAATGTAGATTAATCTTACACACTGGTCGTTGTCAGCGGTGGAGGTTGTGGTGCTACACAATTTCACAGTGATTGCTCAGTCGTTGCTATGACAAATTGAGGTTCAATTCCTTGGCCAAGATTCAATGTAGATTAATCTTACACACTGATCATTGTTAGCGGTGGTGGTGCTACACAATTACAGTGAATGCTCATACGTTGCAATGACAAATTGAGGTTCAATTCCTTTGCCAAGATTCAATGTAGATTAATCTTACACACTGGTCTTCGTCAGCGGCGGCGGCGGTGGTGGTGCAACACAATTTCACGGTGAATGCTCTGCTCCTGTCTCGATAAGATGAATGTGTGTTTTAACACGGTCACAGAAATTATACTGCTCCTGGCTTATTCTTCTCTTTTTTTTTAATTTTACTTAAAACCGGTTTAGATACACTAGTCGTCAGAATGTATAAGTTTCACAAACTAATAATGTTTGTATGTATATAGTAAAACTAATTAATTAATATTTCACATTGATTGAACTGCCAGCAATGTAGGTTCAAAGCAGGTAACCGCCAAGTCTCAAATACTTGAAGATCAGCATAACATTACAACTCGTCAAGTTCAATGAATAGTAATATAACTATGTTGGGTAGACCTAAAATTAGAAATCTTTTAGTCGCAAGGCAGCCCCCGCCGGACACACCTGCATTGCTCAATGGAGCATTGCAGCCTCTCACACCGGCAGCAATCCCTTACCCTCCGTTCCCTTGAAGGGTTTGGAGAGGGTGGGGGGTTGGGCGTCGCTCTCGACCTCAGGTAGAGTAAAAACCTGCATACAATACTCAGTGCTTCAACAGTAGACAAATTTGAAACAACGTGGATCATTACAAGCATCGCTTCAGAGGGCAAACTTGGCAACTATTTCGTTGTGACTTGTTTTGAAACTAAACTTTTTTCCCAAGTAATATCGGAGCATCTGTTTACAGTAAAAATCATTAATTTCATGCATGTAAAGGTCAAACTCGGTAGTATCGGTTAACTCCACTTGTACTTGAAAGCACCGTTAATATTAGCTAAATCGGAGAATGTCAGATACATGCGGGTGTCTATACTTTAGACATAGAATAATTCCCTGGCAAAAGGCACTACAATTTTATAAAAATGCTTGTAAACACATTAAGATTGAGTACTATGATACATTTTCAATTCTATAAACATATAAAAATTGATATTAATATGTTAACCTAGAATATTTTAGAGTTTCTTGCTTTCAAGAGTTTAGGTCAGGCATTAGTATCAAAAGTGAGTGAGTCAGTGAGTTTCACATTCGGCTTTTAAATGATGCAAATTAAATAGATAATTCATATAGATTGAGAGGTTGTAATAGGGGAAATGGAAAAGAAGTATATTATGGGATAGTGACAATAATTATGTGATTTTCGCAGCTCAATATTTTTAATGAGGCGACTTATTTGCAATGGTACTGGACAAACTATTTCATGCTTATTGAAACCAAATTTTAATTAGGCTATTTTACTTAATTTATTTAAAACCAAGATTTCTTATCATATAAATGTTTTATTTATTTTATGATCATCTCATTTGATTTCATATACATATGCAGTGCATTTTGAAATGAAAGAATATATTTTAACTGGAGATTAATAAAACACAGTAATTAATCAAGACAAGCTGAGAAAAAAAGGAGGAAACGAAACATGCTTGCGTATTAATATATATAGATTAACTTATGTTTTAGAAGGTTTCGGTAAATAATTAATCAGCGGAAAAACTGCTTTATAGATAGAGTAACACAGGAGCGTCGGAATCCATGGAGTACATTGCTCCTATTACTTGCTGCAACGGATGACAAACGTGGACAAAGGTGTCACTATACTGAGACTCATGTGCAATGCATCAAACACCAGTGAAACAAGCTTTGGAATGTGTCTATGGTTCAGTTTTCAGTCTATGCTTTTCCTGTACAAATCTTGCGGCAAACAGGCGATCGGGTTCGCCAAAATGTTCAAGAGTGCCCTAGCTTTGGGTTTGCTTCATTTCGCATCCAACAGGTTGCAGCACTAGTCAATTTAATATTTAACTTTGTATTAAATTATCAATAGATTTATTACTATTCCACTATGTTAGGTACTTTTAATTTCTGTATATTTGCTAGTTTATTACTTTTAATACCTTGGGATGTATGCAATAAATATTACAAAATCATTTTACCTTATTAAAAGTTCATATTTAATTAGGTTCTTGTATGTTTACTATCAAAATTTTAGGACATAATCACAATGGATATTCTCATCAATACTTCTTTGGCAACATTACTTAATGCTTCTAGTATCTGAGAGGTCTGGTGCCGTTAACTTTACCTAGTTTCGATTACTGGACCTAAAAATCATTAATTTTTAAAACGTTAGAGAATAACGCGATTGATAGGGTTGCATTGTCTATCGGGCGTCTAGGGTCATGCAGGCTGCGAGCCATGACGTCACTACAAATAGTTACGGTAGCGGTCGGAAATCCCCTATGGTTTCGGTTTGACATTCGTTGTTTTATCCCACTCATGTTTCTCACCGTCTGTCTTTACTACACCTGTGTAGTTCGTAGTTTTCGAGTCCTTTTTGACGGACTGACTGACGCAGACCCACTCAAATAGTCTTAAAATGATATAATGAATATGGACCTCTGGAACTATCCATTTAAACACCAACTGTATGAATTCGCGACTAGGCCCATCAGAATATATAAAGTGAGACAGAATCGGTTCGGGCCGTATATATTTTGGGGATACCAATATTGCGCACGGCGGTCACTCGCGTCCTCGTTTAGGAGTGCCACCATTGCGCACCATTTTGTCAACAAAACTGTTCCTTTAACTAGTTATAATACTTCTTATCCATGAATCTATAATTTACTCAAAATTGTAATTAACTTGCATGACAAACTTTATTATATGATCATCTTATGTGATGGATTTTTCACTCTAAAAGCTTTGGGCAAAGCTTGACTGTAAAAATTATGGGTGATTTTGTAAAATTAAAATTCTTAGAAAAAATAAGTAAAGACACCACTTTTACAAAAAGGAAAAATACGAATGCATGATTCTTTTTGTTAACTCGATGACGTCATCTTTTTACGAAGCTCAAACTATCAGGGGTTTCCGGCCATCATCGTGTAACTTTCGGCCGAATGAAGTGAGTTATGGCTTGCAGCCTGTGCTGTCCCTAGCCGCTCCTTTAAGACTATCACTTCCATGTCTGAATGGTAACATTAGGACACACCACTTGTTTTTGTATTTAGGGTTGTTATGAATTTTAATGGTATTAGTGATAATGAAATGTAACAATTAAAAGTTGATGATTTTCAGGGCACTATATATTAGGCTCGCGACCATAGTTTGGTCACATTAGACACTGCAATCACGTTAGAATAGTACCTCAAATACTTCATCCTTACTTTAATAATATAACAATTGAAACAAATTGAATTCTGTTGTACATCTATCAACAGAATTGAAGCAGTGAAGGTTTGCGCTATGTCACATTAATTACCAAGTTTTATACTAAAATTCTTCGATATTAAATAAAATTAACTATCCAAATAAGGTAAATTAGTAATGTTAAACGGTACCGTTTGACACCAGATTGTCCTATGTAGCAAAGTTCTTAAATAAAATAACAAAACACCTCCAATATCTTTAAACATCACAATAAATCAAAATCTCGTATATAAAATATATATATTTGAAACCATTATATACATGTACCTAGGTGATTGTAAAATATTTCAAGGCAACCTCATAAACTCAGTTTAATGAAGATCATATATTCTGGTGAAAACAATTCCAAACAGTTCACTACTGTGACGTATTGCAAACTGTGGTGCTTGCGCTTTATCATAGTTAATGTAACATATAGCTTCCATTATTGGTTTATAACAGGTAACGGGAGCTCTAATGTTTCATTTAATGAGGCCAGAGAGATAAATGTTTATCATCCAACGGGATGTCGTTAGAAACCTAACTCTTATTCGATTAAAGTGTAAATATCGATATTGTAAAGTAACATCACACCAAATCATCGTTAATACAATCAAACTAAATTCCCTTGAGTAGATGTCAAGTTTCGCGTCAGAATCAATATTTAATATGTACACGTTTATATGGTTACACCGAACAGTTGTATTCTGAGATTGCTTTTCAAAGTAAAAGAATTAAATTTAACTTGTAAAGTTAACAAGATAAATGATATGAGTAAATTATAAAGTAACAATACGAAATGTAGTTAGTATTACATAATTGTAAAACTTTTTAAGTAACAAATTTCATTATTTATTGCAACACATTTCGAGTATGTAATAAAGCAAAAATAAAAAGAGGTTCCTCTGTATAGACATATTTTTGCACTGATAAACCACCACACCTACAATATTTCTCACTCTGCCTTAACCACAAATAACATAGTTTCTACCAAATTCTTATCACACATGCTGATTACGGCATGTTAGATTACTGTTATTACAAAACAATTATTATTTTCAGATATAAAAATATCACATATCTAACAATAAAATACAATGAAAATCTGTATGTTTATAATGTGATTTAGAAGGTGACTGAGTGATGACATTGACGGTAAAGTCAACGATGACTATCACTCATAAAAATTCCTCATTAGATTGTTATGTGTTGTGTTCGTCACATCCTCATTAGAGGTAGGACTCTAACCTCACCTTAGTTCGTGTATCGTGACTGTTGAGTGTTCAATGGTAATTTTAGTTACTAACAATTGATTACTATATAATTTTTATATAAAATTTTCACAATACTATGTACAATTTCTACTGTTCTATAGTTAGAGATTTTAAAAAAATCCCTCATTCTTTTAGATTTAGTTGTTATCCAACACAATGTTAAACCAATAACATTAAAACTACCGTATTTAATTATTTTTCAGCCCTTAATCACTCCATTTTGTTTCAGGTATCCACTACAAGTAAATGGTCCTCTATTGGGAAACTGCTGATTTGTGGTAATACAGAAATTAATTTTAAAATATTATTTTCACATCCAATTTTCCCTAGTTTAGTATATCCTCTTCTTAAAGTGAACCTTTATACACACAAAATTGTACATACTGGAACGCCCATTCAGAACATGATTAAAGTGAGAAATAATAATTATAATTTAAAATTCTTTTAGAAGTAGTTAACTTTTGGATGGATAAGTTTTTATTGTAAATACTTTTTTTATAAAATCTATCCTATGGACCGTCAGGTGAATCAATGTAACTGTCTGCATGTTGCGTAAAAGTCTAAATTGTTCAAAAACCAAAATTTTGAATTTTAATTCCAAAACATCAGATTTGATGGAGTTTAACATGCCTAACAAAGAGGTGGCGTTAAATTCAAAATCTGTTAAATTTTTAGGCTTCACAATACAAGAAAATTAAAAATGGCAGGAACAAATATCAGATATACGAAAAAGCTCAGTAAATTCCTGTTTGCTATTATAATAGTAGCAAGTATCACTGACACTCGTATAGGACTCCAGGTGTACCTGGCTATTTTCTGTCAATTATCAGATACAGTATTATTCTATGTGGAGCCACATCTTATTTAGAAAACAATTTTAAGTTACAAAAAACAGGCTATCCGTACTATCTTTAAAATTAAATACAGAGAATCATGCAAGCCTATTTTTAAATCCCATAAACTTTTAACTTTGCCAGCATTATATATTTATGAGGTATTACAATTTTTTAAGCAGCATCCTGAGTACTTTGAAAATGCTAGAACTCATGACCATTATACTCATGACCTTAGGAATAAAGAAAACCTGCGGTACCCGAAACACAGGTTAGCTTCAGTTGAAAAAGGCCCATATTACATGGCGGTTGGATTATTTAATAATCTTCAGGTCGAGTTAAGGAAGGAAATAAAAAAGGGAATATTTTTAGATAAATTATTTCACATTTTAGTACAGTCTTGTCCTTATTCTGTAAAAGATTTTTTTAACCACAATAAGTAATTTGAATATATTTTCAATGTAACTAGTTTCATAAATCACTTCCATGTTCATGTAAACTACTAACATAAATTTTGTTAATATTAATAGTTAGAATTAAGATGTATATTGACATGTCATTTGTTACTGAGCATTGCTGACGCATTTAACGTTATATGATGAATGAAGCACTTGACTTGACTTGACTTGACTAGTGTGTTCACTGGTACGGTCAGTGGTAATATACTGGCTCTTATAGAATGGTTAAAGCTTCTTTATCTTCAAACTAAAAAGTCAAGCGGGAATCGAAACAGCCCAAAATTCAGTATTATGAACACTGTTGTAAAAACCTTGACATACCATTAGTAAAAAATATGTAATTAGTAAACTTATTGACTAGAAGCCCTAATAAATTAATTTTTACAGTAGTAATTACCCTAAAACACTGTTTTAAAATTGTACTGAAATTAGTTTTAGATTAAACATATCGTAACAAACAATTAAATCAACCGTTTTATCATGGAAAGACAAAAAACTAAACTCAAATAGTTCAATTTATTTTACAAAAGAACAAACTTTAATTGTTATAAATGTAACTTAGGCTGAAATGTAACTTTATATCATATCCCGGTGGAAAATAATTATTACATCGCAAATCCACGGTGAAGCTTATATTAAACGATCGTACGATAAAACTGACTGTGATACCCTAGTGTTACCATTAGCGTCATAGTGATCTGAATATATGAACTGCTGAAACGACCTAAAACTCGTAACATTGATTCTAATGTTCTAATTTTTCTTCCGAGTTATTTTACCCTCCAATCATGATTAATATTTGTTTTAAATGCAATATTTTCGTTTATTCGTATACTAACGATGACCCGCCGAAAGCATCGACCTTTGGTTTGATTATTCTTTGTATCCTTCCTCTCTGTTCATAAATAATTCTATGCTTACTTGTCAAGTTAAAAGGAAAGATGTGCATATTGGCAGCATTGCCTTAGATATCAGCACGATTTTCCTGAGCATTACGTCCTGAGCGATTGTCCTGAGCGTTACTTCCTGAGCGATTGTCCTAAGCGTTACGTCCTGAACGATTGTCCTGAGCGTTACGTCCTGAGCGATTGTCCTAAGCGTTACGTCCTGAGCGATTGTCCTGAGCGTTACGTCCTGAGCGATTGTCCTGAGCGATTGTCCTGAGCGTTACGTCCTGAGCGATTGTCCTAAACGTTACGTCCTGAACGATTGTCCTGAGCGTTACGTCCTGAGCGATTGTCCTAAACGTTACGTCCTGAGCGATTGTCCTAAACGTTACGTCCTGAGCGATTGTCCTAAGCGTTACGTCCTGAGCGATTGTCCTGAGCGTTACGTCCTGAGCGATTGTCCTGAGCGTTACGTCCTGAGCGATTGTCCTGAGCGTTACGTCCTGATCGATTGTCCTGAGCGTTACGTCCTGAGCGATTGTCCTAAGCGTTACGTCCTGAGCGATTGTCCTGAGCGATTGTCCCGAGCGTTACGTCCTGAACGATTGTCATGAGCGTTACGTACTGAGCGATTGTCATGAGCGTTACGTCCTGAACGATTGTCATGAGCGTTACGTACTTAAGTCCTACAAAGGGTTGGGTCAATGCAATTCTTTTGGTAGACTGACATTCAGTAAAAATCACTTATGATTTTTTATTAACAGCTGTGAGAATTTTCTTTTTGTATTATAACCTCTCTTGTGGCATGCTGTATAGTTATTATCATCGAGGAGTTTTGTTTATATTTAGGAGATAATTCCTACTCGTGCAGAAGTTTAAAAAGAAGAAAGGGATTAACAAAAATAATAATGGTAATAGTGACGAAAATTAATCAAATAACAATAGAAATAGACTATGTTAAGTAGGCATGGATAAAGTTAGCTCTATAACATACGAAGTAGTTAAATTATATTTAATATTAGAGTTATTTTGAAAAAAATTGCGTTATTGGGTATAATTAGTTACAAGTATTCGGATTAATATCCAGAGGCTAAAAAACGACGTCAGAAAGGAAAATACCAATATTTTAATGGAAATTACAGGATGGGTAAAAATTAACTAGGTAACAAAATACTCTTAAATTTTGTAATAATGATACTAATGTTAAATATTCCTCAGTATTATGACTTGTTGCACAAAATCTGTACCATAAAAAAATTTTAGTTTTTTAGTACCAACTTACTTTTCACTCAAAATGTAGATTTGCTGGTGCTACTAAATTAAATTGAATGAAACAAGGGAAGTCAAACAGTGTATTTTTATCGATCAATTATACAGAGTGGTTGAAAAGTCCTGGGATATTTATATAAATATATTTTTACCATTATATGTAAGGTAATGAAACGTGGTATATTAATATTAGCCACAAAAGTCTACTTTTTTTAAGTTAGTGTAAATATTTTATCCCTCGAGGGGGACGGCCCACGAGGACTCAATCCCAATTTTGAAATAGCAGCATAGGTCGAATTGGGTATCAACTAAATGTCTCACTTAGCAAAGTACAATGCCGCAAACTGGACTTCAAATGGATGACGGAGATGAAAATGGCAGGCAAACAAAGTTTCCATTCAACTTTGGATCATTAAATTTTGGGTAAAACTTAAAAATGCAATAACTTTCTTAATACTCGAGCTTTTTAAGTCGGGTTTTTCGTTTTTGGCTTATAAATGCAAAGACGTTTAACATGATGTATGATGTGACAGAGGCCAAAGAAGTTTCAATTTAAACACCCTTTAAAGGATGTCCCTTTTGGAAGTCTTTTAGAAATCTGGTTTTGCCTTTGTCAAATAATACATCATCTTAAACGTCTTTGCATTTTTAGTAATAAGCCACAAACCTGATGTTATAGTATAATGTTGAGTATTAAGAAAGTTATTGCATTTTTTAGTTTTACTCATATGATTTTAATAGAAACTTTGTTTGAATGCCATTTCCGTCTCGGTCTTCCGTTTGAAGTCTAGTTTGCGGTATTCCACTCTGCTAAGTGAAATCTTAAATTTGATACCAAACTTGACCAACTCTGCTACTTAAGAATTTTGTCTCCTCGTGGGCCGTCCTTCATAAGGGATAAAAAAGTGATAATAGCTTAAAAGACATTTATGGCTATTATTATTAGTAAAAAATATATTTCACAGTTCCAGGACTTTTCAATCACACTGTATATAAATCAAAATCAATTATCCATAAATGGAAAATCAGCTGCACTCTTGGAAGTTGGAGCCCCTAAATACCAATTTGGGAACGGTCTGGATTTCATCGGGGCGTCCCCTAGCTCGTTGCCCCAAGCTCCCCCCCCCTAACCCCCCCCCCCCCCGATTAACTGACACCTCGGCGGAAATGATGGAGTGAGATGTCTAAACTAAATCTTAACTTCCAATGACACTATTGACAGTCTTTGTCTAATAAAAAAGAACATGAAAATGTTTTAATACATAAAATATTCATGGCATTATGGAAATAGTTAAAAATTGATATGTGAGTCGCTTCTGAATAATAAGGCCATAATTTACACAATAAAAGCGCAACATGTTGTTGTACATAAAAAGTATTCTGAGAAACAAAGGACATAAACATTTTGAAAAGCTTTTATTCACCCTATTAACATACTATATAATATACAAGACATACTTAGTAATAATTAACACTAAATGGCTAAAAAGATACTTAAACTTTCAAAGTTATAAAATCTAATAAAATTATATTGTACTGTGATTTTTATTATTGTATGTGGAACATGAAAGTTTGTTAAATCCCTTACTTATTTGTAAAAGGTGAACTTCCTTACAAAGACTTTAATATATAAGGCGTACCTTATATGCAACATTTTAGTACCAATAAAGCAATATTATTAGTCTGTAATCTAAAATTTAGGGACTCATTCGTCCGAAAATATAGACTTAATGGATGGATAGTATGGACTTTAATATAGATGAATATCTGTTTGAGCCACAGAATGGATTGATACGAATATCCAATTGTATTTATTCTAATCACTAGACATGTTGTGACTTTTTAGTTAAAACCAAACTAAGCTTAGTTTTATGAAAAACTGTATTATGCTTAAGTATAACCTACTTTTAAAACAATAAGACGACATTTTATGATATTTATTAGGTCCAGCTGTGGTTATAGTATCTATCGGAAACATAAAACTAGGATTGCATATTGTGTGCCCTATCAGGCAAATGAATCAATGAATATTATTCTCCCTTATTTTTTGAATTGATAGATTGAGGCCAGGATCTAAATGTTGAAATAATATTGAGTGGAATGACATATCTTTACGTATTGTTTACGTATTGAATGATTATTTTAAATTTTCATAGGAACAAAATTGATGGTTCATGATAGCAAACAAAAGGTTAAAACATTCCTCTAAAAATAAAATAAAATAAATTATTAATTTCCATTGGGTAATTCTTTTAAAGCGTTGAAGAAAATGATTCCATATTAAATGAACAACAAATTTTTTGGGAATATTAATTGTTATATATTATGCGTTATATATATAGTATTATATATGTTGGGAATATAATTATTTAAATGTTAATACGTAACATTAATATCACTCGTAATTAATTTAAGCATGCATTGCTTCTAAATATGTATGAAAATATCCTCTGGTAAAATGTGACATCCTCCAATAATAGCTACAGAACCATCATCAATCCTTTGCATGATTTTCACAAAGTTTTTGGTCTTGGTGGTAAATGACTATCAGCCAACATATGAAGGCCTATTGGATATTGCGTTTATTTTCCTTTTTGAATTACATAAAATTACTAATATTTATAAAAAGTTAATAACGTTATTTAAACACGCGAAAATATTATTTATGATTAAAATGTGTAATCAGCCCGTACATAATTAATAAATCATGTCTACCTGTCACTGCCAGGCGGAAGCTCTAGCTACTTTATGAGCTATAGATTTGGCAAGCAGTACAGCAGCCTGTTGCGAGTTGTTGTTTGACCTGGGTATTGTCTGCACGTGTAGCAAGAAACATATTTGTGAGTGAAACAACTAACTTGACTAATGGATTATATGGTACTAAACTGTTGTATGGTTCTCCATCTACACGGATATTTTGTGTATTAAATTAAGACTAAAATTAAAATAACCATCGCCACTAAACCTGAAACTATCTTAGCCAATTCCCTATCGACAAGTAGAAATAAACCCCCCATGCACAGTCAGGCAAATTTTTGTGGTAATCGTGACGTATAAAATTGCTCACTTTTGCAGTTAACACTCTAAAAGTAACCGTCAACAAGAGACAATTAGTAAATAAATTTAATTTAAATATACTTACAAGTTTTAAATAAATGTCCATTTAAATTTCAGTCTAAAATTGATAATTAGTGATTTTAATATCTGAAACATTTGGACTCGTTTCTTTAATATTCGCCAAAGTAAATGGAGCGGCAAAGACAGCCTTGTAAACCATCCAGAGACCCTATGTGCTTGAAAAATATTTATTGAAATAATTATCAAACTAAACTCAATTCTTTACCTGTTTATACTTTAGGTAAACTTTTGTTATGTTATGTTTGTTTATGAATAAATGAATAAATGAATAAATGATTTATTTCCAAAAATAATCACAACAAAAGACATTTACATTCTGGAAATTAACTGACCACTTATCCAGTAGTGTGGTCAGTGTGAGAAAAAAAAAATAAAAAACATAAAAACATACAAATGATAAATAAATAAATCAGTCTAGCTCGACATGGAAAATCGCTCACTGTGATGTTTGTATTACATTTTAAATAATAATTAGTCTATTTAAATGAATTATATATAATTATAATGGAAATAAAATAAAAATACTTTAAATAATAGTAACTAGCATAACAGTTTTGTATCTTTTACGTATATAACTATTACACAATATGTTGCTTTTAAATAACACGAAAATTATATCGTGACAAATAAAGATGTCCTGTAAAAATTTAACAGGCCTACTGAAGATAAAAAAGTAACATTAAACAAATATAAATTATATACATATAATAAAAAAATCGCTGTAAGAAAACAAAAACTTATTGAAACCTGTTACAAAAAACCAAGAAAGGAACAATAGTTTTTTTTTTTCATTTTTATTTATGTAATGGATAACATCAAATGTTTCAAGTTTTTTTTACGATAAAAGATAAAAGATATGACGGAGGCCAGCTGATACAGTACGCTCAATCTATACCCGCGACCACACGCACACACACACGCCTGACCCTTGACTCCAGATAGCAAACACAAAGGTATTGCGTAATCTGGAGTCGACGCTACCTCGTACCGGAACCATCAGGCGGCTGGTAGCCCACTACCCCGGGGCCGTCAAAGCTCAGTCCCTGCATGGCCCAGTAGCGAGACGCCCTAGGCCGGTCGGGACACCGGCGAACCGGCAGCCGACCGCCGTTTAAATCCTCACCATTCAAACTCATTCATACATTACAATTAAGTCAAAACGGCAGTCATGTAACTGACATCGTTAAGCTCCAAAAGCCAATGAAGGAGTTTCTTACAAAAAAGTTTCTCAGAATTAATTATTCTAATATTACGTGGTATTTGATTAAAAAATTTCGGGCCAAGATATATTAAAGAACGTCTAAACATTACTCTATTTACTTTTGGAAGAATGAATAACCCTTGTACTGTATTTCTTGTGCTATAGTGCCTATTATCTTCACCTTTGTTTCCACTTCTTACATAAAATACTTTTAAAACTTTGTATATAAAAAGATGCTGTAATGGCAAGATTCTCAGTTCTTTATATAACGGAAATGAGCTATCTCTAATTCTTCTTTTTAAGATTATACGTAAAAAAAAGTTTTGAGACACTCTCAATCTATCAATTAAATATTTATAAGTTCCGCCCCAACATGTTATCGCATATTGTAGTCTAGAGTGTATAAGAGCATAATACAAACTTCGCAGAAGAGATGTGTCGCAAAAATTTCGCAAAAAATAAAATGTCCTGATTGAAGTTCTAATTTTTGTGTGCAATTCTGTGGTGTGATTTTCCCAACTCAACTTCTCGTCTAGTATAACTCCGAGATATTTGAAGCAAGCTACCTGTTCAATAGCTTGACAGTCACAATTTACAGTATTACAGCTTAAGATATGATATTTTAAGGGAGTAGGGAAAACATATCCTGTGATGTCAAAATTGATGTATTTTGTTTTGCTAACATTAATCTCCATGCAGTTTTTCTCACACCAGTTTCTTAACAAAAATAGATCATGGTCAATATTGTTTCTTATAATTTGTTCACTTTTATGTGAATAAAACAAAGCCACATCGTCTGCAAAAGCATTAATTGTACCTCGAAAAGGAAGATTTAGGAGATCGTTTATGAAAATGAGAAACAGGGTTGCAGAAATTACCGACCCTTGTGGAACTCCGGACCTTACAACGAGAGGCTCACTGAGAATGTTTCCTATTTTAACTCTTTGCTTTCTCTCCGTAAAAAAACTTCTGAACCAATTTAATGCTACTCCTCTGATTCCTACAGCTTCTAGCTTATTTAAAAGAATTGAATGATTAACGAAATCGAAAGCTTTTTTATAATCTATAAAAAGACCCGTCGTTTTGAGTTTAGAATTCCAGCTGTTGTAAATTTGATCCGTTACTGAAATTAATGCGTCCTCGGTCGATTTATTTTTAGTGAAACCAAATTGTCTATTACTGAAAAAGTTCAGTCTGTTTAAATATTTTAATATGCGTTCCTTACTAATCTTCTCTATAATTTTAGAAAACACTGATAACAAACTTATGGGCCTTAGATTGTCCATTTTGAAACTTTTATTTTTTTTCCAGATCGGCACTACAACACTCATCTTCATTTTCTCAGGAAAAACGCCTTCGACAAAACTTAAATTTATTATATGGACTAAAACAGGGGAAATCTCATCTGATACGTGTTTTATGATCTCTACGGTGACTTTATCAAACCCAGTCGATTTTTTATTCTTAAGATTACCGATAATTTGTTTGACTTCCTCCACTGTTGTAGGCGCACAGAAAAAAGAATTTGGATAATAGTTAAGTGGAGGAAGCGGTGGTGCGTTGGCAATGCCGGTACCCGCGATGTGTGCTTGACCAGACTGTACGTCGATAAGATACTCATTAATGGTTTTTGCATAGTAACTCGCCACTATCTAATTCAATCTTATCCACACTTTTATTACTTACTCTGCCTGTCAAATCATTGATAATTTTCCATTGTTGAGATGTATCTCCGCCACAACTCTCGAGTTTCATTCTATAAAATTGGTTTTTTGCGTAATCTATCTCATGCTGCAAATCGTTACAAAATCTTTGAAAATAACTAATAAACCTCGTATCATATGGCCTTCTTTTATACATTTTGTACAACCTTTTCCTCCTTTCGATTTTATTTAAAATGTTTGATGTTATCCATGGTGAGATACTTTTAGCCTGTGTTAATTTAGAACTTTGACAATGTCTTTTTTTACAATTTTCAACTACACTTAACAGTATGTCTTGAAACCTATTATAACTAATATTAACATCTTTGCTTTCTAGAACTAAATTCCAATTTGTTTCTTTCAATTTATTCTTAACTAAATGCTTGTCATAAAAAAATTGTCAATCTCGCTAATGTCATCTTTTTTATCTAACTTCCTATCAAAACTATTTAAAAATTTTAAACCTAGAATGCAATGATCTGTAACGCCGACGTCAAAAATAGCGCTTTCAAATATTTTATATCTTTGTGCCTGATAAAAATATGGTCAATACATGATGAAGATGTATTGGTAATCCTAGTTGGGTCGTTAATCAAAGACAGAAAACCATTGTTATTCATCATACTATGATATATAAGAGATGTGTTTTCACTGCTCATTAAATTAATGTTACCGTCTGCTACATACAGAACATTGCCTCTCAAGTTTTCTATTACATTAGACAATTCATGAGTAAAATCATTTTCAGAATATCTTTGCAATCTATAAAGACTAATTAATTTAAAACAGGTATTGCCAGATTTAATATTTAGAACTAAAGCGTCGGTGGTGGCCATTTTAACATCAACTACATTAACACAAATTGAATTTTTTACAAAACACAAAACCCCGCCTGCTCTATAACTATCATTGCAATTGTGAAAAACTTGAAAACCAGGAATACTAAACAAATTAACTTCATCGGACCCAATCCATATTTCACTTAATATAATGAACTGAACAGTGTTGATTACTTTATTTATCTCTAATAAAAAGGTATTAAAATTTTTCCTCATACTTCTAATATTTACATAGATTAAGCCAAAATTAAAAACTATGTTTTTATTCTCAAAAAAAGTTTCCATATTCATATTGGATTTAAAAAGTAGGCAATGCTATTTGAATTAATGAAAAATAATTTTAAACTAAATAAGAGACATTTTAAATTGGATATAAATAAAAGCTTCTCCAATAAATACAAAGTTTGGCTACGATTTTGAATTAAAAAAACCAATACTAATACTAATAATATAATAAATAGGCCTATTTAAAAACGAAAAAAAATTCTTGTGAATTAATGTAATTTCTTAAACACATGCAAAACCACTTTTTATACTCATTCATTTAAGCTGATTGAGATCGTCGTAGCCGTTGATCTTCTTGCAGGGGTCCCCGGAAGCTTTTATATTCTCAAAGTGTTCGGATGTACACAATTTTTGTTATAAAATATATTCATAGTAGGTATTTTATAGTTCAATAATGATGATATGATTACTGTGTATGTAATAATATATTCTGATGGGAAGTTTTCGATTTATAGGTTGACTATAAATTCCCAACTGATCCATACAACAAAATGTAAGAATTTTTTTTAAACCTATGATTAAACAAATGATAATGGGTTTCCCTATAAAAATTACTATACACTTTTACGGAAATAAATAATTGTATGATCATATTAATTCTGCTAAGATTTCGTATTTTACTCATACAAAACATGCGTAAGGATAAATGGGAATATATAAATTTATTTTAAGTTATAGTATAATCGTAAATGTAACATTTTAAAGCAAATTATGAAATTGTATTGTTGGTAAAACGGATATTGTCAGAGTGCAACAGTTAAGCCGTTACGGTGACTTGATATGGCCAGCATTAGGATAACGACGCCGAGTTATTGCCCTGGATGCACCGTAATCGCTAAAGCTGTTACAGTCATAACCGCATTTGTATTCCTGTATTGTCAGAGTGCAACAGTTAAGCCGTTACGGTGACTTGATATGGCCAGCATTAGGATAACGACGCCGAGTTATTGAAATGGATGCACCGTGATCGCGAACGCTGTTACAGTCATAACCGCATTTGTATTCCTGTATTGTCAGAGTGCAACAGTTAAACTGTTACAGTGACTAGATATGGCCAGCATTAGGATAACGACGCCGAGTTGTTGCCCTGGATGCACCGTGATCGCGAACGCTGTTACAGTCAAAACAGCATTTGTATCCCTGTATTGTCAGTGTGCAACAGTTAAGCCGTTACGTTGTCTAGATATTGCCGGCATTAGGATAACGACGCCGAGTTATTGCCCTGGATGCACCGTGATCGCTAAAGCTGTTACAGTCATAACAGCATTTGTATCCCTGTATTGTCAGTGTGCAACAGTTAAGCCGTTACGTTGACTAGATATGGCCGGCATCAGGATAACGACGCCGAGTTATTGCCCTGGATGCACCGTGATCGCTAAAGCTGTTACAGTCATAACAGCATTTGTATTCCTGTATTGTCAGAGTGCAACAGTTAAGCCGTTACGTTGACTAGATATGGCCGGCATCAGGATAACGACGCCGAGTTATTGCCCTGGATGCACCGTGATCGCTAAAGCTGTTACAGTCATAACAGCATTTGTATTCCTGTATTGTCGGAGTGCAACAGTTAAGCCGTTACGTTGACTAGATATGGCCGGCATTATGATAACGACGCCGAGTTATTGCCCTGGATGCACCGTGATCCCGAGCGCTCTTACAGTCATAACAACATTTGTATTCCTGTATTGTCAGTGTGCAACAGTTAAGTCGTTACGGTGACTATATATGGCCGGCATTAGTATAACGACGCCGAGTTATTGCCCTGGATGGACCGTGATCCCGAGCGCTGTTACAGTGAAAACAGCATTTGTATTCCTGTATTGTCAGTGTGCAACAGTTAAGCCGTTACGTTGACTAGATATGGCCAGCATTAGGATAACGACGGCGAGTTATTGCCCTGGATGCACCGTGATCCCGAGCGCTGTTACAGTCATAACAACATTTGTATTCCTGTATTGTCAGTGTGCAACAGTTAAGTCGTTACGGTGACTATATATGGCCGGCATTAGGATAACGACGGCGAGTTATTGCCCTGGATGCACCATGATCCCGAGCGCTGTTACAGTCATAACAGCATTTGTATCCCTGTATTGTCAGTGTGCAACAGTTAAGCCGTTTCGTTGTCTAGATATTGCCGGCATTAGGATAACGACGCCGAGTTATTGCCCTGGATGCACCGTGATCGCTAAAGCTGTTACAGTCATAACTGCATTTGTATTCCTGTTTTGTTAGAGTGCAAAAGTTAAGCCGTTATGGTGACTAGATATTTCCGGCATTAGGATAACGACGCCGAGTTATTGCCCTGGATGCACCGTGATCGCGAACACTGTTACAGTCAAAACAGCATTTGTATCCCTGTATTGTCAGTGTGCAACAGTTAAGCCGTTATGTTGACTAGATATTGCCGGCATTAGGATAACGACGCCGAGTTATTGCCCTGGATGCACCGTGATCGCGAACACTGTTACAGTCAAAACAGCATTTGTATCCCTGTATTGTCAGTGTGCAACAGTTAAGCCGTTACGTTGACTAGATATTGAAGGCATTAGGATAACGACGCCGAGTTATTGCCCTGGATGCACCGTGATCGCGAACACTGTTACAGTCAAAACAGCATTTGTATCCCTGTATTGTCAGTGTGCAACAGTTAAGCTGTTACGTTGACTAGATATGGCCGGCATTAGGATAACGACGCCGAGTTATTGCCCTGGATGCACCGTGATCGCGAACACTGTTACAGTCAAAACAGCATTTGTATCCCTGTATTGTCAGTGTGCAACAGTTAAGCCGTTACGTTGACTAGATATTGCCGGCATTAGGATAACGACGCCGAGTTATTGCCCTGGATGCACCGTGATCGCTAAAGCTGTTACAGTCATAACAGCATTTGTATTCTTGTTTTGTTAGAGTGCAACAGTTAAGCCGTTACGGTGACTAGATATGGCCGGCATTAGGATAACGACGCCGAGTTATTGCCCTGGATGCACCGTGATCGCTAAAGCTGGTTGTTACAGTCATAACTGCATTATTTGAATTCCTGTACTATTGGTAGTCGGGATACTATAAAATTGAAATGTTGCCCATGAAAATCAGCTCATAGTTGCTCATGAGAGTTGCTATTAGTTAGATGTTGAGAGACACTATTGAAATTTGAACCATCTACTTTCGATTGAGGATTGACGAGCATGTGACACATTTATTTTAAAATGCAACTAATATCCTTAAAAACATGGTTTTTATTGCAATTTTAATTAGTATTTGAAAGTTTTTCTTTGAGCAAACCTATTAAATCATTTTATAACTGTATTAAAGCAAAGGCAGAACACCTAAACAGTTGAGTTTTTGTGAAAGTAAAATGTTAGAGACGTTTTAACAAGTTAAGTCCATCTCTAAAATTCAATAAAGTGTTCAATGGAATAACCAATTATGGAAATGAAAGTCCTACAAGCAGAGTGGAGACGAATTATATTAATTTATAATAAGTTTTTATATAATATCGGTCTTTATTTTTTTGTGTACCAGTAAAATATGTCCGTTAATTCTTATTTCGTTTACCCTAATTTGCACCTTTATTCATTTCCTGTTTCCATTGGAAACCATCCAAACTGAGTAATGTTTCACAGTTTCAAAATGTTAAGACCGATTACTTTTATTAGAATATTTTTACATAAGACCAACACTGTTAAAATTTGAAATAAAATTGCTTGTACTGAAAATTTGGTGGCATTAAAAAAAACCAATCTATACACGTGTCAATCTCAGCTCAGGATGATGACGTAATAAAGGTAGAACAATTCTAATGACTATTTATTTTAGTTTATAAAGCTGTCATTTACCTTGATATATTTTATCTAATCTCTTATAATGAGTTCTATATTTTACTGAGTTTTTTTGTAGAAATTGAGCACTTACAATTATCAAAATATAATTTTATGAAATACATCTGTTATAATTGCACTTTTTTAGTAATAATAATATAAATATATTTATTTACTGTGAACATATTGAAATATTGAATGAAAACTTAAATTTACGTGAGAGAAGGCAGTTAGAATTAAAAAGAAAAATGAAACTCATCGGATAAGACTTGGACGACAAATTGGAGCGGTAAAGAACGGAATGTTTTTATACGGCGACGGCGTTGGCCATGTCGTACCGTTATCGCCTGTTTTTGTAGTGTTAGTGTTACAACTGGCTTGATGACTTTTCCTCACATCCAAAACTAAATTAAAATTATTGGAAACTATTTAAGGTTTCAAAATTATGTATAGTAAATATCAACTCCGTTTAATCTTTAGATATTTAGTTAGATTTTGTCTTTTATTTTATTTCTTGATCAAGATTTCATGATTATTGCATTTATGTTGGGTAAATATACTGACTACTTAATATTTTTATAAATTGATTCTACTCTGTTACAAACATCTCGGTATCATATTTATTTACATAATACAGTTTTAAACTCACTTTATTAACACTCCGCTATTAACACTTGATAGTTCGACATACAACATTCAATGCATAAAACTAACAAACTCAAGAGTTTTGCCTTGTGTGACGTCTAAGCAAAATGTATCCGTTCACGAATCAGGTGGCGCTTTACAATACATCCGGGTTCGAACCTACCGTGATTCTAGAACTGTGAAACTCTCGCTTTGACATTTCTCCAGGGATGAATTTTACCTTTATTATGTTATTGCAAGTGGCTGTGGCCAGTAGTCTCGTTCCGTTACTCATGCCTTCAATCAAATCTTATAAATTACGTAGAAGCATGATTCCTTAATTGTAATATTATTTATTTCAATCTATGAGGTGGTGGGACAACAATTTCAGTAGAGTTGAACTGTGGAATGAACTCGAGCTGGTCATTAACGTGCTACAGCCTCAATAAGATAAAATCTTTTCCATGGTCAATTTAACAGCTGCAATTTTTTTTCCATAATATAATTTGTTTTCTCTCATCAATTTCATTTCAACACTCATTTGCAAACACTGTTTGAAGGTCTCTTCCTGTATTTCTTTTCATAGTTTGTCCATATTTTCCAACCCGTATCTACCGAATACGTCAACAGGGGGAGTAAATGGCTTTTTTCATCACACCACAGTACATCAATAATACTTGTTTTTGACCTTCACTTCTAACGACGAAAATCATGCGTTTGAGGTCTAGGGCCAAACCCCAATCGAAACGGTAGCCAAGAAATCTATATTATAAGGTAGGTGATTATAAGGTAGGTGACAACAACAAAAAAATAAATCAATGACGTAGTTGGTAGTTCAGCTGATACTAACCGTCAAATTGATATTACGTACTTAGGAACTTAGAGATTTTCCCTTGGAATCAGCTGTGGTTGTCATATCCCGCTGTCATAAGTGCGACTTTCAGTTGGCCAGACTGAGAAGCCACACTACATGACTGAGGGCGTAGCTCAAAGAAATAAAGAGACATGTTAAGATGAACCCAAATATAGTTAACAGAACTTAAATCAATACATATACAACCAACAGAAAAGACAATTTTTTTCAATCAGTAAAATAATGAATGAAAAACAAACTTGAAAGGAATGTAACTTATTCATCAAATAAAGTTTAATGTTAGGGTTAAGTAGACTGGAAATCCCAAAAAAATAAATCAATCTTTTTAAACTAGAGAAACTTTAAACAAATTATCAATTTGGATAGGACCCCCTTAATTTAGAAAACCCCATCTCATTTAGACTTACCCCGGGCCCCAGGTCTTGAGTCCCATGGCCCCTCGGACCTAACTCCCCCAAACCTATACATTCACATCACTGCACTAGACTGTCTCACCCCTGAAACTAAGTCTGCTGACCTATTTAAGCCATAGCTACCGATAGGTCAGCATATCAAGCTATTATTTAATAACAGTTCCAGTCTACTCATACAACAGCAAGCTCAAATACTTCCTCCTTACATTACTTCCTTAACCTCGCCTGAAACTAGCAATTTTAAAACTCAACAATCATTAATTAATAAATAAAACAATATAAATACAGTTCCCCCCTTACACCACCAGGTTACTCTAGTTTCGGTGGCGTTAGCTAATGTGAAGAGATTGCCCAGCAACCAAAATCACAAGCAGTACTTCTCGCCACGTTAGTTACGGTTATGTTTTGTTTGTTATGGGCGAATACAAATATTTTTCGTTTGTTTAGAATTTATTGCATATGTTATCACCTCTGTGTGATGAAAAATATCGTTCGTAACTCGTCCAAAAACGTTTTTTCTACTCTCGATAGTTTCAAGTTCTCGACTTTGTCCTGAACTTGGAACACGATCTAGAGGCCGGCAACCCCCATTTTCGGCCCTTGTAACGAAATATACTATTCCGTACCTGGTTTTATATTAAAAGTCATAGCTTAGGGGTACCCGAGTCAAACTTTATATGCGTAGTACATTAGCGAGTACAAGTACAGTTTATTGACGACTTGCTATTCGGAGGTAAAATGATACATCACAAATCGATAAATCAATGTTAAATAAATTGAAAATCAACTCGTGATTAGGATGCTCATTACAAACCAAAATTAATGAGGTTTGAAAAAAGTTTAGAAATGCTCGGATTGAGAGACAATGTGATAATTAGTCGAACCTAATTTTTTGTTTGAGCAATCAGTTTCGGAATGGTAATCAGGGTGTTGCGACGGTCCCAAAGAGAATGCATAATGAGAGTCAGGCTCGCCGGTGAATTAAGTCACTAAAGAAACAAGGGGGGGGCAGTGGGGGGGGGGCGTGGAAGCGCCAGGCCGACGCGCCTCATTTGGCCTGAGCGTTCACGGAAATTAACCTCTTAGTAATATGGTATAATCAAAGGCGATACAATCACCTTAGAACTATATTTGAATGGAAATACAATATATAGATTATTATTGTCATTGTAGCATTTCATAGTTTTCCTTGGATAATACATTCACCATAGCAAATCCAAAATTTAAGATTAGTGGTTGTGCAAGTTAATGAACACACGGCCATTCAATTCCAGTTGATTAGATTCTCTTGACATTAGATAATTACTCTCGTATGCAAATGAAGAATAACATTATTTTTCTTGATTAAATTGTCAGTCAACAGGTATTTTAATCTGACTAATAAGATAAAAAATAATTCAAATGACTGAATTATATGAGCTCATGATGAGTAGTTTCGATAAGTAATTTATTGCATGTTAATAGTTTTTATTATTTAGATCCATTATTCAGTGCGATTTATTTTTCTAAAGTTACAGCAGACTTTGTCAACATTTATTTTTTAAGATCTTGTCATATAATCGGTATAAACTCTAGATTGATTTAAAATTTTGTCCGTTTTGTTCATGATATAATTAGCTTACGACAAGAGATTTCAGTTGAAATTGTTTTATAAATTATTATAAAGTGTGATTAGGTTTATTAAATGTAAAGATTTTAATACAAAATCTTTAAATTCCTGCTTTGAATTTTTTTTCTGTGTAGGCCTATTAATTATCCCATGCAATAATACGAGTAAAGTTTTAACTTATATATTTATGTATGAATGCTGACCTCGAAAATGGCTCTAACGATTTCCTCAAAACTTAAAAACAACTTAGTTCTTGGAAAAAAATAACAGATTACTATTACTGGCAACAAAAATAATAATAGGCTAACACATTATTACGAAAGAATCGTATAAGTACTAAGTAGCCTATACCAAGAAAATGCTAGACAACCAGGAACTTATAAATTTATGTTACACATGAAAATAAGCTCGAAAGTTTGTCGTACAGCTTTCCAACACATATAGATTTTACCACATTATATTTAGATACATTGTAAGTAAATAGTTTTCTTGATCTAAGGCACTGACCCAATCTGTTGCTTATTTTAGGGTGAATACGACTGCAGGATGAATGTTATGGGTGCGATGAATCAGATGATCAGAAGAGGGGTAGCTTTGTGGCTGACAAATAACAGCTGATTCATTTGTCAGGAAAAGCCCAATGAAAAGGCAGCTCATTAAAACTTCAGCTCATTTTAAACTTCAGTTTAAAAGCTTCTGACTTTTCTCAGGATTGAACCGGCAACCTTTGCGTTTAAAGGCAAGCCCTACAGTCACCCAACTACCCAGCCATATTGTTTATGTACGACACACCAAACGATTAGAGGAATAAAAAACAAACAAAAACTCCCTCGTTTAACAAACATTGTTATATCACAACTTCCGTTTACTGACGGAGAATGTTTGTTCGACCCTTGCTATTTAAGCTTGCTTGTGTATTGTAAATAATCTGCTAGTGAATGTA
>CM061531.1:9206094-9242451 GCA_030545055.2 Neoaliturus tenellus
CGGCGCCCGATCTCCACCTTCCATCATGGAGGGCGCCACCATGGGGAGGATCGTCGCTGCGTTGTTTCCTGAACATCCACAGCGACCGCCGGTTGACTTCGGACGGGTAGAGGACATTCCACTCTTCACCTTCGAGGAGCTGGAAACCTCCGTTCTCTCCCTGAAGAGCAACAAGGCTCCTGGCCCGGACGGGATTCCCAGTGAGGCTTTAAAGAAAGTATTTTCAATCAACGCTGACTTGTTGTTGAGAATGTACAATGCATGTTTAGTAGAAGGGGTGTTTCCGGCTCCCTGGAAAACAGCCAGGCTTGTACTGATCAGCAAGGGCAAAGGTGATCCCGAGCTGCCGTCGTCCCACAGGCCTCTCTGCATGTTGGACACGGCTGGAAAGCTGTTCGAGAAGCTGATCCGTTCCCGCCTGACTTCTGCCGTGGAAGCTGCCGGGGACTTATGCCCCCGTCAGTACGGCTTCAGAAAGGGACGGTCAACGATCGACGCTGTCACCGAAGTTCAGAGAGCTGTGGAGAGAGCCGAGAGCCACAACCATTTCTCCCGCCGAGTAGTGCTTCTTGTTACGCTTGATGTCAAGAATGCCTTCAACTCGGCGAGGTGGGTCGATATGTTGGATGCGCTTCGAAACACCTTTCGTATTCCTGCATATCTGTTGCGGCTCATCGAGGATTATCTACGCTCTCGAAGCCTGATTTATGACACGAGGGACGGAACGCGGACGGTGGAAGTCACTTCTGGTGCCGCACAAGGTTCAATACTCGGCCCGGATCTCTGGAACGTTGCCTATGACAGCCTCCTGAGGTCCGAGATGCCTGAGGAAACCACTTTGGTTGGGTACGCCGATGACGTCGCAGCTCTCATAGCTGCACGCAACGTTGAGCTGGCCCAACTAAAGTTGAACCGAGTCATGCGTGTGGTCAACACCTGGATGTCAGATCACGGTCTCTCGCTTGCTCTCAGTAAGACGGAGATTGTGATCCTCACGAAGAAGAGGATCGACACCGTCGTGCCACTCCGAGTGGGAAGGGAGGTGGTCACATCAACTCGTGCCGCCAAATACCTTGGGGTTATGGTGGACACCAAGTTAAGCTGGAGGGATCAGATCTTCCGTACGGCGGACAAGGCCGCTAAGGTAGTCACTTACCTTAGTAGGCTGATGGCCAATGTCGGGGGTCCCCGATCCAGCAGAAGACGTCTGTTGATGTCCGCGGTCCAGTCCGTGCTCCTTTACGGGGCAGAGGTGTGGGCAGGCGCTCTAGATAAGGAGTGCTACAGGTTGCGACTCGCCCGGGTTCAGCGTCAAGCTGCGCTTCGGGTGTGTTCCGCCTACCGGACAGTGTCCGAGCCTGCCGTCCTGGTGGTCGCCGGAGTCATCCCTGTCAAGCTCTTGGCAGGGGAGAGGAAAGCGATTTATCAGAGACAAGGCGAGATCGGCAAGGACACGGCAAGAACAGAAGAGCGCTCCCGAACCTTCCAGCAGTGGCAACACAGCTGGGAGCACGACACCCGAGGACGATGGACTGCGCGACTCATCGAGCAGGTCCAACCATGGGTAGAAAGGCGGCATGGCGAGGTGGACTACTTCCTCACGCAGTTCCTGACAGGTCACGGCTATTTCAAGTCGTACCTGAACCGGATTGGCAAGACCGGTTCACCGGATTGCATCTACTGCCCGGGCGTTCTCGATGACGCGGAACACACCTTCTTCCGCTGTTCGCGTTGGGAAAGGCCCCGCCTGGAGGCCACAAGAAAACTCGGTGTTTTTTCGGTGGACACGGTCTGCCAAAAGATTATGGAGGATGAGGGCAACTGGGATTGTTTGTCACAGTTCGTCCGGGGCATACTCCTGGAAAAGAAAACCGATCTGGACCGCGAAGTGGCCCAGATCCCTTGATCGAGCGGCTGGATAAGGAGCGAGCCCCACGGGCGTAAGCCAAATTTAGGCCTAGCCTGACGTAATGTGACAAACAATTCCAGGTTAGATTCCTAAAGAGTAGAGGAGGTTTTTTAGTGGGTAAACTCGTTTTTAGGGGAGCCCCACACTACAGGCTGGCCACCTGTGTGCGTAATGCATTTTTCCGCCTCTCCCTCAAAAAAAAAAAAAAAAAAAAAAAAAATTAAATTATACATATTTATTTTGTATAAAATAGACATGTCAGTATTATAAAAACTTGCTATGAAAATTGAAACTAAAACAATAATATCAAAACAAAATGTAATTATCTTACTCAAAATTCCTGTCCCTACAAAAAACTAACAATACTGTAACATTGATTATTCAATACTAAACTCTCTTATTCAACACTATGTAACTGGTATGCGATAATACAATATTTTTTTCTAAAAAGTCTAATAATTTAGTCTGTTTATTTCAATATTAAAATTAAATGGAGGTAACTTACTCATTGTTCTGTAATCTAATTGCAAGTTTATATTTTTAAGTTTTTATGCCATGTAGGTATATTAGAGTTTTTAAATATTATTTTCAACTATGTCAGGTTGTGGCAAACTGTGTGTAAGACAGTTTTGTATGTGTATTTTTTTATTTCATGGTGCTGAGGATGTATTTCTTGTTTTTGTAAATAAATATAATTTGTTTAAACTTTACAATTCATTATGTTAAATTACTTTGTTAACCTGTTTTAACTGTTAGGAATCGATGGAATCGGAATCGAGAATCGGGAATCGACTGGGCAAGAATCGGGATCGGAATCGGAATCGATAAAAAGTGGAATCGACCCATCCCTAGTAAAAACTAATTTTGGACGGTTTATATTCGTTGTCTGTGGCATGTGTCACAACCACTAGGGCCGGTCTACAGGGAAGTCCATGATTTTTTTGGTGGGCTGTGGGATTGGCCTGACCACCCGGCGGCTGGTAGCGAACGTGTTAATCTGTATGATTCTTGTCTATTCAAATGCATTCTCCTGGGCCAGTTATTGTGTGTTAGTCCCCCGCTAGTGGCGGTGGCAGCGGAGAGATTAGGATGGTTGGGGCGGCCTCCCTACCCCTCGCTCAGCCACCCCAGATGGTTAGTGTGGAGTGTACTGTATTGTATTGTATTGTATTTAAATTATTGAGTATTCTTAGATACTTACGTAGTATTAAAAATACAGCCATCACTTGGAATAACCAAATGAGGAATACCTTACGTGGCCTGAGAAGCATTAAATTTGGTTCCAATAATTTATGCTTCGGAGGCCACATGAGGAATTCTTCGTTTATGCTGCAGCAATCAAAACAAGAAAACCGATATTCAGGAAAGAAAATGAAACAGGAAGGAAAATGAATAAAGGATGGCTATCCTTAGTCTATCAAGTATTGTATTAGTTATATAATATTAATTCATGCTTCAGAGGCCAAGTATGGAAATCCTTAAAAATCAATGGTCTTATATCAACATTATTTATTATATTATCATTATTTATTTATTTATATTATTGTAATAGTCTTGAGACACACTAAAGTAGGCAGAATATTACTTCATAGTATAAGCCTGTTCTCCTCCAGTACTTGTACCAAATACATTAAAAATTATTTAAAGTCGTTTTACGACGTTCTCTTCACTAGGTAATTATAAATAAAAAACCTTCAACTTTCTCAATGATAGTCCAATAAATAAAATCAAATTTAATGATGGATAGATCTTTAATTTTAAGTCCACTTTTTTTCTCTTTTTTTGTGGATCCAACTACAAGCTAATCTCTATCCAACAACACTAAAGACTTGAAAATAGATTGAGAATAATTGTAAAAGTTCCTATTACAAAAAAATCCCTTTTGCGTATAAAATAAGAATAGATATAGAATATGTATTCCTTGGTTGTTGACTTGTGGTATAGTAATAATATATATTTCTAAACCATGTAACTCTGAATTAAGAAGGGTACCGTACCTTATGTGGCCTTGGAAGAATTCAATTTTGTTCTAATAATTTATGTCCTATGCTACGGAGTCCAAATAATAGAAAATCCTTGCATAAATTATATAAGTTTGTTCTGCAAACAAATCAGTTACAGTTGGACATCCTCATCAATTGTATAAAAAGTTAATTTGGACTGAGAATAATAGAAATCTGAGGAGGGATATCTCATGTTTAGAGCTTACTGCAAGCATATGGAGTAGGACATGTAACATAAAAAATATATATGTACGTATATTTGAAGGTTTACCTCTGGGAACAAAATTAATGAGGAACACCTTTAATTAAATTTTAACGCGGCCTATGAAGCATTAAATTTGGTTCTTGTAATTTAAGCGATAGAGGCCATAGAAGGCATTCCTTCTTGTCACAGCAACAATCGACAGAAGAACTGGCAACAGAGTAGTCTTAAAGGATTCCATTCTTAGCCTAGCAAGCAGGGTATTAATTTATCTTTAAAAAGCTTCGCAAAAAAGTTCTGAAGAATTCTTTTTTTATTTCTAAGCCTTGCACAGCAACTGTACAGTATTCTGCATCAGGTGACGCTGAAGTGAGGTAATCGACCTCCCCTTGGTCTGTGATGCATCAAATTTGGTATTGATAATTTATGCATCACAGACCTTGGCAGGTTCTAGAGGCTACTAGTCATCTCATTTTGGAAAAGTCAAGAAGTTTCATCATCGGAAAGGAATTGATCTTAAATATCATAAGATGTATTCTTAATTTTTTATCAATATGTTATAAGATATAAAATTAAAATATTGTATCCCTTACATTAAAAGCAAAAATTCATTTATTAGACAAATCTGGCCTTCATTAAGTAGTCCAGGCAGGCTGGTGCGTGTTATCTGATGTTTTTAACTTTCTGGGCAACCCTCATATATTATAAAGAATTTTTTTTAATTTCATTTAAATCAAATTGTTTAGAGGAAATCACAAGACAAGCATTAAAAAAAAATTAAGTACATGAATGAAAGAAGGGGCAATCTTGTTTTGATCAGATCAAAATGTCATTTGTTGTTTCATTGCATTAATAAAGCTTAAATATAAAGACTCGCTGAACTGGATTTGGCCTTTGTGCAGGCCCCTGATTCTAGAGAGAAAGGCTTTCCATCACTGCTACTGATTTTTAAAGCAATACATGATCAGATCACTCATCTCCTTACCTGTGACATCACTCATAGCATATAGTTATTCTGAATACAGAAGTGCCTCAATACATAGTTGATTTGATTTGGCTTTAGTGTAATAATTAACAACAGCATATTAAAAGTAGTTTCTCCGAATTTTGTATATTTTGATATCATATTGTAATCGATTTGTTTCTAATGGTTATCCGTTGATATCTATTTGTTTGTAATTGTTAACCCTTTTGCCAACCCTTTCAGTAATTTACCCTAGGGATCCACCCATGGTAAAAAATTGTCTACTTTTTTGTTCATGTTATTTTACGTAAGAAGCTTATGTGTAATCAACATATTTTTTTCAACATAACATTTAGTTCAGTATAGCCTTTATGTATTATGACGTAACCGGAATGAAGAACAAGGAATACCTGCTCGGGTATATGGAGATATAAATTTGGCTCTCTTAATTTATACTGCACATACCTAGGGAGGTGTACCTTGAACATCAACAGAGCAGAATGGATTGTCCTCACTGTGCTTGGATGGATTTTCACAATCAGATGGACTGCTGAATTTGTCACAGGCCTGAATTAATTGAACTCTTTGATTAAATACTGAAAATGAGTATTTACGTCCAGAATCAAATTGTCAATAAATATTATAGACTTTCTGGAACGTACTTGGATATAACATTTTTTAGCAATTATTTATTACAAATAAGATAAGAATGGCTCTGTAACAAGCTAAAAAAAAAACTACTAAACCTAAAAATAAGTTGAAACCTATGGATAGATTTTAATTAATTGAATTATGAGAAGAGCTTGGAAGGCGTCCATATTTAGAGGTTAGAGTGTGGCCTATTAGTGCTGTGAAAGCCATTCCTAGCATTGTAACTGGACACTAACACTAATCGGCGGTCATTACACCTACAAACTTTGTTACAGTGCATTTTTTAGTCTTCTGTAATAGGATTTTACATTACTACTAGAAACATTGACATTGAAAACATAGACTGCTAAGAAATTAAATCGATGACAGCGATATTTCATTAAATTGACTTGACACAGTTCGCTGTTTTAAGATATAAACTTACGTAAAAAATAAAACTTTGGTGCAAAAATAACAAATTTATTTTCTTACTCTTTTGGGCCACTTGAAAGCTAAGTTATATTTTGTTAGAAAAAAAACTAATATTCGAAATTATTAGAAAACAATATTATAAAAAGGTGACAATTTTAAACTTATACATAAGTATAAGAATAGGAATGAACAGGTATCAGGCCTTGGCACTTAGAACGTTATTTCACTTACCTCTCCTGGTGGCAGTTTTCCTGGTACTGGCTTCTTGGTTTTAGATATATATGGCAATCCGGCGTTTCTCCTTTCTATTCTTATCTATGCATTTCCCGACATTTAACTTCCTTTTTTCCCAAAATTAAGATGATTTATGTCGCCGGGTGACAGCGGCACAGCCGGCGGAGGATCCATATCGCGGATGTTAGAACCTTATTCGCCAACAACACCGCGAACTCCTGAAATTGGCTCCGGAATGGACAGCTAAAATCAGGGGTGCCAATGTAAATATTTCCAACGGAAAATATCCCACGATGTTGGGGAGGTCTGTTAGAACCTTTTTCACTAAAAATCTCAAAATTTGTATTTTTGTCGCATGAACGTTTTTCGGCGGAGCCATTCATTTGTTAAGTAAAAAAAAAAAAAAAAAAAAATTACTCCTAACCTCTCCCACCCCAGGATGGTATAAAGTTTCTTTTGTCAACTGAAGTATTTTCCATCAGACAGGAAAATCCCATTTTCTAAGGTATACCTTTCATTTGGGCTGTGGAGCATTATTTGGCTTTATGTAATAATGCTGCATATTCCCAGTGGAAGGTGTGCCTTGGGTCTACAGTAACCAAGCATTCCAGTCTTGTTTGTCTTCTCCTACAAGAGTAGTCGTCATCTGTCAAGTGAAATCATCTCAAACTTGCCTGAAACCATGGCGACGTAATTTTATAAGATAGTGTAATAGATTATTGTAATTTGTTATTTAATTTACAAATGTAGATGCAGTAGATTATTGTAATTTGTCATTTAGAAATGTAGATGTAGTATTGAACTAACTTGTAATTTGTATGTATTCTACATTACTGAAGTTGAATTCATTTATTGTGTTGTTAGTTGAGGGTTACACTGGAGTATTTTGTTTTTAAATTCAAATTCAAATTTCTTTACTAACATACATGAACATTTTACAATGCTAATGCTATTTTTACTTGTGACATTGTCAATAACCATTTAAAGCTAAAATCTTGCACTTCATCAACAAGAACACTTGATGGTACAAAATACTTTGTAGGAGAGATGGGGAAGTGTGCCAGTGCAAAGTAGATAATGATTAATTCTCATAAGCCCAGTAAAAACATAAAACTTATTTTACTATAAATATAAAACTGTCATTTAAAGTATCATCCCCAGAACAGTAACATCTATTTAACCAAAAATGTTTAACTTTAGTTCTGTTTTATGTTAATTATAGATTTAGATTATGTATTCTTTAGTTGTTAACATGTAGATTATTTCTAAGCCTTGTAACTCCGAATAAAGAAAGGTACCATATCTTTTGTGGCCTTGGAAGTATTAAATTTTTTTCTAATAATTTATGTACTTTGCTATGGAGTCTACATGTGAAATTCTTCATTTACGAAGCAGCAATCCAATCAGATAACCGATACTCTGAAAGGACAATGATGTCATGATTGCCTTTCTGTAGTCTGTCAAGCATTGAATTAATTTCACACAATTCATGTTTTATAGGCTAAGAATGGAATTCCATTAAAATCTACGGGTTGCAATCAACATCATCGGGTACTACAAAAACAACTTCAGTTGGGACTTTAGGTAAATGAAGACTTCAGTTCCACTAGACTTCATGGTGTGTTCTCCCAACCTTTCCTACAAAGGAGGGACACCTCCTTTGGTTTGTGAAGCATTAAATTTGGTTTTGATAATTATAATGCTACACAGGCCTTGGGAGGTGTACCTACAGTCTACTTACCTCCACCAGTTGAATCATCATTGGCAAGTTGGTATTAAATAGCGACAATCCTGTGTTAAAATTCATGTCTAAGTTATTGGAAATTATGAGATTGTGTTTGTAGCTTTGAAGATGAGGTTATTGTAAATAAAATCATGTTTCCCCTGGTTTACTGCTGTTTGTCTATAGTTTTATGTCTACAGATAAAATGTCCATTTTTTTTTTTTTTTTTTTTTTTGTCCACAGCTAATATGGCCATTACTTTTTGTCCAACTATCTTACGTCCACACGAGTGTAAGTCCAATAATTAAATTGTCCACAATGTTTGAACGTATTGTTTAGTATATGAAGCAGTAAAAAAATTCTAATTCCTATTAGCCATTCTGAGTAAAGTGAGTCTCTCCGGGAGTATGACTTTCACTTCTTTAATATGTACATTACGAACTTCTTTCTGGATGATAGATGTTGGTGGTTTGTTGGATGCTCTTCTGTGGTTCATTTTATACTCACAACTGTCCTACGAACTACAATTTCGACCCTTGTTGCTTCATGTCTGTGGTGTCCAGCCTTTTCTACATGAATTCCTTCTTCCAAATTTGCATTTGTTATGCATGTAGCATTGCACACCCCTCTTTGCACACCACCAGCAAATCTTTCTCTAATTTTTAGTTTTTGAACGATAGTGGTAAGAACAATTTTGTGTACCGTTTTGTCAATCTGTTTGTTTTCAAACTTAATAGATATAATATTATGGACATAATATAAGTAGTGGACATTTGTAAAAATGGACATTTTGGTTGTGGACTTTACAGCAGTAAATGGTTTCCCCTTCTCTGTATGTCTTACGAATCTATACTTATTTAATATGCTAAGGGGGTTTTTTTTTGTAGAGAACTCCTACAATGTTTGGTGTCCTTAGATAGGGCTTGGTCTGTAGTTGTTTCCGCAAAAAATTTGTGAGAATTGGACTTAAAATAAGGGCGCTATCCACAAATAAAATTTGAAATTTTCCTATTAGAATAACATTGAGATTGGTTTGAGCATTTTAAACATCTGTTAAGCTGTAGTTTTATTTTAAACATCTGTTAAGCTGTAGTTTTGGGTGATCACTGATATTTACAATATTGGATTTGTTGGATGTCATTGATTTAAAACTAAATGTAACTTTTGTATTGTATCAAAATAAATTGCTCTGTCACGTGCTCGAGTTTAGTTAACACCACTAAAAAAAACTTGCTAAACAACAAATATAGTGTAGGTGATATGATAAAATGTATAATATTTTTTGTTTTTATCTCTTTTTTATCCCAACCCATGTATTATTTAGAAGTATTTTTTGTATATAGCAGTCAATAAAGTTTTTAGTGGCTTTAAATGTTAAATAATTATTGGTCACTACAGTCAATTAATTTAATGCAATACATATTTTATACTCTTCATATACTTACATTTTATGTCAGAGAAAGAATGCCATTTTTCACTGCATACAACTACAAAAGATTGCAAATAAGTTGAGGGTTGTTTGAATATTACCCCCGATTTTCATAGTATTGAGGGACTTATTATCAGGTCCTCATAATGAAAATATGTGGTGGGAATCTACCATATTAAACAGTTCTTTTGTTGGGCTGAAGGTTTCGCTGTACATCTATCCCTTCAGCTGATGTAAAAATTTTCTCAAGTCTGATTTGTCTCAAATTGTAGAAAGAATTCTTTTTAACCAATGATTTATTGATGGAATAAGATGTGCATTCACAAACTTACACCACTTCTGGTTATGAGCTGACGTTTGGGATTGAGATTCAGACCTAAAGAAAGACAAATCATATCCTAAGATTAAATTTAATAGTTCTCAATATCTTTTAGACCTCCAGGTCTTAGGTTTGTTTTGAGTTTTGAGTTTTTTACATTATCATATTTATCATTTTAACCCTTTTCCAGTGATGCAACCTTGTGTAAGGCCCTGGAATGGGACTGAGAGGACAGGCGAGTTGAGTTTACTCATGCTACAAAGGAAGGCAAGAGAATGTACATGTAACTCAATATTTAACCAAAATGATGCAAGATAACATGAGGTATGGGCATTTTTTTTTTCTTGAAACAAAGATTTAAAATTAGCATACTGTACAATGGGGTGAATAGAAACAAAACTTCAATGATTAAAGAAAAATTTTGCTTCTCGGCTTATGATGAAAATATATTAAGGAGTTTTTTTCCCACTACAACAATAAACTGTCTTATCTGTGAATCCTGTTTTTGGCATGTTAATTACCACTGTTTCTGGTTTTTATTATTATTTGTGTGTCAACAAATTTTTGTTCAAAAATATTCTCTCAGATCTATAAGTATGAACTGGTATTAGATGTAGTCATGTGATATCCATTTTTATGTAGTTTGATCTATCTTACAAATATTTTTTTTGTAAGATGAGGGTTTTTCTCATTCAGTGTAATTTTTATACCTAGCGATTATTTTTTACTTTTAAGTTAGTTAAAATATTTCTAATATTGGCAAAGTGTATTGTCGGTGATACTCAGACCACTGATTATTATTGATAGACTTCTACTGAAGTTTAAAATCTTCACTGCCAATGTTTACCTCCATTAGTTTTGTTCGAGCATGGTATTCAATAAGAGAACGATGTCATTCTGCACAAGGTGAGTCATTTTCTGTTTTGATTGATTTTCATTGATTTTTAAAAGATCATAGATAGTGTAAGTTATCGTCTTTGTAAAAAAAAAAACATTTTTTTTTAGGAGTCAAATTAATAGCTTAGTGTTTTTTTGAAGATAGGCGGAGATATATCATTCTCTTCATGAAATACAACACCCTATATCCCTCACAAGTTTTTTTGGCTCTCCTGAAAAGTGTGCATTTTGTCACTTAGGCAGTGTTGTTTCTTAGGCGACGATATGCATTTTGACTATTACAAAATATTGAAAAATGTGTTCTTAAAAAAATTAATTTCATTGTTTTAAAAATAACCTTAAGATTGTAAATTTGAATAGTGCAACCAAACTGAAAAGATCATTTTTTTTTTTTTATAAAGTTGTGTTACATTACAGTGCACCAAAATTTTCTAATACATGTGTTCATAGGAAGTGTGGTGTTCATAGCCCCTAAACTTAAAGGTTATTTCCCCTGTGCTTACTGAGACAAGTCGTTAGTGTACCTTGTACCGTACTTAAATAACAAAATATGATAATTAAAAATCCATACATAAATTACCTAGGGTAACTTGTATTGTACTGAAATAACAAAATATGATAATTGAAAATCCATATATAAATTACCGATATAACTTTGTTCTGCAAACAAATCAGATACATTTAGACACCCTCATCAATTGTATTATGTCTAAAGTTTATTTAGTCTGTCTGCCTATCTATCTGATGAGGTATTTCTCAATGTTTGGAGCTTACTGCAAGCATATGGAGTAAGACATATGTAACATTAAAATATATTTATATGTACTTATATTCGAAGGGTTACATCTTTGGGAATAAAAGAGGAACACCTTTAGTAGCCTTTGGAGCATTAAATGTTGTTCTTGTAATTCAAGCACAGAGGCTACTGGAGGCATTCCTTCTTGTCGCAGCAACCATCAACAGAAGACAACCGGCAACAGAGCAGTCCTGAAGGATAACGAATGCTGTGTAATTAGGTACAACCTCCCTTGGTCTGTGATGCATCAAATTTGTTATCGATAATTTATGCATCACAGGCTTTGGCATGTGTACCTATAAGTCATCTTACATTGGGAAAGTCAAGAAGTTTCTCTTGTAATTTAAGCACAGAGGCTACTGGAGGCATTCCTTCTTGTCGCAGCAACCATCAACAGAAGACAACTGGCAACAGAGCAGTCCTGAAGGATAACAAATGCTGTGTAATTAGGTACAACCTCCCTTGGTCTGTGATGCATCAAATTTGTTGTTCGATAATTTATGCATCACAGGCTTTGGCATGTGTACCTATAAGTCATCTTACATTGGGAAAGTCAAGAAATTTCTCTTGTAATTTAAGCACAGATGCTACTGGAGGCATTCCATCTTGTCGCAGCAACCATCAACAAAAGACAACCGGCAACAGAGCAGTCCTGAAGGATAACGAATGCAGGAAGTCGATTCTTGGCCTGGCAAGCAGTGTAATATGTACAACCTCCCTTGGTCTGTGATGCATCAAATTTGGTATTGATAATTTATGCATCACAGGCCTTGGCAGGTGTACCTATAGTCATCATGTCATATTGGGAAAGTCAAAAAGTTTCATCGGAAAATTGTTAATCTTAAATATCTTTAAAGATGTAGTATTAAGAATTATCACTGAACTTTGGTGGGAAATAATAACCATTTGATCAATAATGTGTTATAAAAGTTAAAGTATTGTATCCCTTACATTCAATGCAAAAAATAATTTATAAGACAAATCTGGACTTTTAGTAGTTGGTATGTGTTATGTGATGTTTTTAACTTTCTGGGTGATCCTGGTATATTCCAACGGAATTTTTTTATCTCATTTTAACCAAATTATTGTTTATAGGAAACCCCCAGAACAGAATTTAAATGATAAGTACTCAAATGAAAGAAGGGGCAATATTGAGTCGATCAGATCAAAATGTCATGTGATGTTTCACTGAATTAATTCATCTTGAACTCCCTTAACTTTTCTCCATCACTGCTACCGATTTTGATGCATTTTTAAAGCAAGATAGGATCAGATCAGCGAGCACATAACAGATAATATAGAGAAGACAGGTGCACCTGTATTGAAGCAGAATCCGCCCTGTTGGTTTGTCAAACGGTCTGAGACCTTGGCCGCGACAGCTCAACTTGCAGTAAAACACTGTGTTAAATTCATTACAAATAGTAATACTGCATTAATATGGTTGAAATTTTGCATTTACATGTAGACTCTTGGGATAACATTAGTAAACATTTTAAAAATTTTAACAAATATACAAACCTTGTAATAAATATTTTAATGTGGAATTTTAGTTTAAATGGTACAAACAAAACATTAAAAAGTTATTCTGCGGAAACATGTTTTTTTTACAGAGATTTTTCTTCAGCGGAAAAAGTTGTTCATAAATAACCTGATTTAATTTTTAACGTTTCCTTTTTATTTTACGATGTGTAGTTTTCTAAAAAACCCAGGTATAAGAGCAGCAAATGCCGTGCAGTCGACAAGTTGCCGGCCGCTGCCTTATCGCTATGTAGTGTTTGTCGTTCTCGCTATGTAGTGTTTGTCGTTCAATGGTACTACCCCAGGCTATATTTTTTATTTTAAAATATTTTCATTGGAATTAGTAAAACATATTGTCACTTGGGAATAAATTTATAACACTGTACTGAAGTTAATTATAGTTTTATTTACTTGAGTCATCTTTACCTTTGGGCAGTTGGCTATGTTAACCATACGGCTTTTAGGCAAAACTTGGTATTTCATTCCCCTGTTTTGGACGCCATTTTTAAACAATTTTCTTTGAACTTTGTAATTGTGTAGTTGAATATCAGGCCCCTCATACCAAAAAAGTTTGAAAATGTGAAAATATTACTCCAGCGACATCGCAAAGTATCTTAATTTTCTTCACAGTACTTTAATAAGGTTTTTCTACTGATATACTTTTTTTACTGAAATATCAGGTATGAGGTTCCTAGATCTTACCTTAATTTACAAGAAAACATATTTTTTAACCAATAAAAATCCAAAAACACCGTCCAAAATAAGGGAATTCCAAGCCATGTTTTCTGTGTTTTAGAAGGGGAAGATGCCTTTTAACTCTCGTTTGTAATATTGGTTATTAAATAAGTCGATGCAAATTTTATAATAACCATTTAATATTTAGGGTCTATTATCCAAAAAATTGCAGTTTTGTTCATGTGTTGTCTCACCTTCGACTTATGAAGATTTTCATTACTGTATGTACTTAATTTACAATGATGTTTTTTTGTTAGGTACATAGAAATGTTCACTAGCTAGCTATTAAGGTTAGTTAAATCAATAAACAGAAGTGGTTATCATTGAGCTCAAAAGAAAATGGTATTAGGATATGATTAGATAACAGTAATTTTTCAATTGTTATTTTGATTTTTCTTATTTCAATAAACTAGTGCACGTGTTCCTTGACATCGAGTGATTTACTTTGACACAATACAAAACTTACATTTAGTTCTTAATCAATGAAATCCATTCTAAATCAATGAAATCCGACCAATCGAATATTCTGAATATCAGTGATCACTAAAAACTACAGCTGGACGTTAACAGATGTTTAAAATGCTCAAACCAATCTCGGTGTTGTTCTAATGGGAATATTTCTAATTTAATTTATGGATAGCGCCCTTATTTTAAGTCCGGTTGTTAATATAATTATTAATGTTGTACCCGAGACATTATGATTTGTAGTTCTGACACTATGTAGTTCTTTGCTCTAACACGTTCACTGCGGCATGTATCCGATCGGTTACATATGACAATGTCAAGATAATGCGACTGTTTCTCCTCTGTTTCTCCTCTAGCGTTTGAGAAGGAAATACATATTGTGCATAAGCGTGTAGGTAAGGGTATTGAGCTTTTAGATTACTTGTGATTAGAATATATTCTACAGGTTTTTAATTTCGCGCTATCGTTGGAGGAATGTAAATATAGTTAAGCGTGAGGGTTGAGTTTTGACATTTTAGCAGCAGCGAACGTGTTAATGGTGTTATTGGTAGTTTAGTGATGTTATTTTTTAATTTATGTTTTTTATTTCAACTGCCTGTCACCATAGACCAATATGCCTGATCTGTGATCTAAATAGAGCAAGATACAGCATTGTCTGGACAAAATCCCAAAATTATCTATCTAATCAACATCTTTTCAACTTTGTATTTAAGTTTTATTTTTGATTTCACTGGAATGAAGAACCAGGAATACTTACTTAGGTATGTGGAGTATTAAATTTGGCTCTCTTAATTTGTACTGCACATTCCTAGGAAGGTGTACCTTGAACATCATCAAAATTGCCCATCCTCAACGTGCTCAATGGATTTATGTTCACCATCAGATGGACTGCTGAATTTGTCACAGGTCTAGATTATTTTAAAATATTAACTAGCCATAAACTGTGTTTTGCCAAGGAAGTTTCAAGATTTTGTAATTTTTCAAGAGTAATGTGTGGGGAAACAAAACTTGGTTCGCTAACTTAACTCACTTTAAAAGTATTAGCTTTTTTTTTTTTTTGCTACCGTACCTAATAATTTTTTCATTTATCACATAATATAATAATTATTACTCCTATAAAATTATATTGTTTCATAGATGTGTTATGTAAGAATAGTAACGGTTCGTAACTGTTTCAGGTTGTCCTCAGATCCTGTGGTCCTATAAATAAGCCTCAAGTATTTTCCATCAGGCAGGAAAATCCCATTTTCTAAGGTACACCTTTCATTTGGACTGTGGAGCATTATTTGGCTTTATGTAATTAGGCTGCATATTCCAAGTGGAAGGTGTGCCTTGGGTCTCCAGTAACCAAGCAATCCAGTCGTGTTTGTCTTCTCCTACAAGCGTAGTCATCTGTCAAGTGAAATCATCTCAAACTTGCCTGAAACCATGGTAACGTAATTTTATAAGGTAGTGTAAAATAGATTAATGTAATTTTTTATTTACAAATGTAGACGTAATATTGACCTAACTTGTAATTTGTCTGTATTATGAAGTTGAATTCATTTATTGATTTGTCAGTTGAGGGTTACACTGGAGTATTTTGTTTTTAAATTAAAATTAAAATTTCTTTATTAACATACATGAACATTTTGCAATGCTAATGCTATTTTTGAATATGCTATAACGGTAGTAGCCATGGTAAGACCTAAGCCTGGGACCGCTTTACTTTTTCATTTTGTAGTCCCCAGAAGCCAAAAACCCCATTCTTTCATTTTCATATCTCCGTGGTACTGATAACTTTTGAAGGGGAGCTCTGATTTTGATGAAATTTGGTATAAAGGTGTAAGAACAGGTTTAATTTCATGAGTTTGCGGCCTGGGGACCGCTTTACTTTTTCATTTTGTAGTCCCCAGAAGCCAAAAACCCCATTCTTTCATTTTCATATCTCCGTGGTACTGATAACTTTTGAAGGGGAGCTCTGATTTTGATGAAATTTGGTATAAAGGTGTAAGAACAGGTTTAATTTCATGAGTTTGCGGACTAGCATGGTGTTTTATGGGGTTTAAAAGGGGTCAAAAATGGGGTTTTGGCATTTTTGGACCTTGATTTTTAAAATTCATTAATTTTAACTAAAACCATTTAAAGAGCTTTAAAAAACAATTTAGTATTTTGCATTTTTAAATCGGCTTAACAGGTTACGGAGAAAAGCTAAAAACAGGTTTCCCATGTTAATCTTGGGGGCAACAAAACCCTGTATCTCGCTTAATTATTGGAATAATTTGATAAAATTTTGTATTTACATATTCACTAGGTAGAGTTTAACTAATAATTGCTTACAACACCCATATGGCGGCAAACCTACATGCTCACCCCCATGGGGTTTATGGGGAAAACAAAAAAGTATCGAATATTAATACAATTAGATATTTATCTTACCTAACAATTACATTTTCTAACAAAACTAAAATTGTCTAACACCATCCCATGGCAGCAAACCTACATACTCATTCCTATGGTGTTTAGGGGAAAATACAAAATCTCCAGATCCTTTGGAAATTTCCTGAGTACGCAGGTCTGCTGCGACGGGGGTATTACTTGTGTTGTGAAGTTGTCAATATCCATTTAAAGCTAAAATCTTGCACTTCATTTACAAGAAGACTCTAAAGGTACAAAATACTTTACAGGAGAGAAAGGGAAGGGAGCCAGTGTACAGTAGATAATGACTACTTCTCATAAGTCCAGTAAAAACATGAAACTTGTTAATTTAATTCTAAAACTGTCACTTAAATCATCATCCACAAAGGAGCAGCAATCCAACCAAAATACAACGGATACTCAGGAAGTAAAATGATTACAAGGTTACCTTTTCCAGTCTGTCAAGCATTGAATTAAATTTACACAATTCATGCTTCGCAGGCTAAGGAATGGAATTCCTTTAAAATCTACAGGTTGCAATCAACATCATCAGGGTACTACAAAACAACTTCAGTTGGGACTTCAAGTAAATGAAGATTTTGGTTCCCTTTTCTACAAAGAAGGGACACCTCCTTCGGTTTGTGAAGCATTAAATTTTGTTTTGATAATTTATATGCTTCACAGGCCTTGGCAGGTGTACCTACAGTCTACTTTACTACCCTCACCAGTTGAATCATCATTGGCAAGCTGTTAGTATTAAAAAATAGTGATAATCCTATGTTATAATTTATGACTAAGGTACTGTAAATTAAAAGATTGTGTTTTGATTATTGTATCAAGAAGATGGTGAATATAATTTTATTTACTATTTTCAAAAGCTTTTAATGTCATTGTAATTAATAGTTTATAACATAAGATTCTTTCTTGGCTGGTATTTCTTCGAGTGCCCTTCATACAACCTACCCTCCATTGTAGAGAATGTCTTTAGTACAAAAATGCTCTGGTTAAGAGCTGACGTTTGTGATTGTTATTCAGACTTGCAGAAGACAAAACACGGTAGTGACTCAAGACCTTACCTGTGTAACATCACTAGTACAACGATTCTCATAACAGCAGTGACTCAAGACCTTACCTGTGTGACATCACTAGTACAATGATTCTCATAACAATAGTAACTCAAGACCTTACCTGTGTGACATCACTAGTACAATGATTCTCATAACAATAGTATCTCAAGACCTTACCTGTGCGACATCACTAGTACAATGATTCTCATAACAATAGTATCTCAAGACCTTACCTGTGTGACATCACTATTACAATGATTCTCATAACAGTAGTGACTCAAGACCTTACCTGTGTGACATCACTAGTACAATGATTCTCATAACAATAGTAACTCAAGACCTTACCTGTGCAACATCACTATTCTCATAACAATAGTAACTCAAGACCTACCTGTGTGACATCACTAGTACAATGATTCTCATAACAATAGTATCTCAAGTCCTTACCTGTGTGACATCACTAGTACAATGATTCTCATAAAAATAGTAACTCAAGACCTTACCTGTGTGACATATCACTATTACAACGATTCTCATAACAGTAGTGACTCAAGACCTTACCTTGGTCGGATAACGAAAAAGTCGGATAACGAAAAAAGTCCGATAACAAAAAAAGTCGGATAACGAAAAAAGTCGGATAACGAAAAAAGTCGTTTAAACCAAATAATGCTAGAAATATGTGTTAAAACCAATAAAAAAAGTGAAAAATATTTAACATTGTTGCAACGCAATCAATAGTTCCTAACGCAAACAATTAGTTAATAAAGTTAACAGACATTTATGTCATATAAAACTATGTTAATAACAAAATTAACGAACTCAGAACAGAAAAGACTGCCTGTTTGAAATATTGAGAGCAACTGACTGAATTTAACCTGTCACCTGATATGAAACATGAATTATTTTTAGGTATTGTTTCAGTTAAACTAGTTGGGGATAGTATAACATTGATAATCATACCAATTTCAATGGTAATAAAACTTGGGTTAGCGCCCTTTCATACATGAGTGAAGGAAAACATGAGTGGTATTAGTAATTATTAAACCATTAAGCCTATATTGGTGGAAGTTTGTATAATTCTGGAAAATAATCGGTTCATCCGACAGGCTTCATCCGAAAGAGGGTTGATCGGTAAAGAGAGCTTCCAGTGTCTTCTCTGTTATGGGGTGTTTGGTATTGTGGTTTACAAAATGTTGACATTTAAAACCAGCCCTTCCCGGGTCATTATGTTTTAATTTTCTGACTTGACATGGTCAAAAAGGTGTTGATACAATAGAACTCTCAGACTGACATAGCTGAGTGTAGTTATTCGGAATCCCCCATTAACAAAAGCCTTGGTGATCGATAGGTCATTGTTACATTGTTGTAGTTCTTTGCTTTAATGATTTGGCTCTTAATTTATACTGCCTATTCCTAGGAAGGTGTACCTTGAACATCATCAAAATTGCTCATCCTCATCCTCAATGTGCTCAATCGATGGATGTTCACCATCAGATGGACTGCTGAATCTGTCACAGGCTTGGACTAATTATAAATTTTGACTTGCCATAAACTGTGTTTCTTCAATTGTTTCATGATTTTGTAAATTTTTAAGAGTAATGTAGGGGGAATGTAAACTTAGTTCGCTCCGTTAACTCACTTTAAAAGTATTAGCTTGTTTTTTTGGCAACCATTTGCCTCAAAATATAATTTAAACCTTACCACTACTAGGAATTACACTGTTTCATAGATGTGTTATGTAACATTTGTAACGATAGAGAACAAAATTACACCTAACCTATATATTACTCGTTGGATCCTATCCCACCCCAGTATAGTCAAGCTTATTAACTGTTAAAGGTTCCACAGATCCTGTGGTACTATAAATAAGCTTAAGTATTTTCTATCTGACAGAAAGTTCCATTTCGTAATTAATACCTATCATTTGTCGCATTATTTGACTTGTGTAATAATGCTACACATGCAAGTATTGCAAGTGGAAGGTGTGCCTCGGGTCTACCTACGGTAACCAAGCATGCCAGTCTCATTTGTCTTTTACTACAAGCGCAGTCACTTGTCAAGTGAAATTATCTCAAACATGTCTGAAACCATGGCAACTTAGTTTTATAAAATAGTGTAAAATAGATTATTGTAATTTGTTATTTACAAATGTAGATGTAGTATTGAACTAATTTGTAATTTGCCTCTATTGTGCAAATTACAAAGGTTGAAAGGTTAGAAAGGTTGTAGTACTGCAATCCTTACAGTACTGAAGTTGAAGTAATTTATTGGGTTGTCAGTTGAGTATTACAGACTGAAGTACTGTATTTTTTTCTATTTAAATTTAAACTTTTTTACCAACATATTTTTTTTGCAATTATTGGTGACGGAACTGAAATGAACAAAAACAAGGAATACCTTTCTGGACATGTGGAGTGTTAAATTTGGCTCTCAAATTTATAAACTGCACATGTCTAGTAAGGCTGCTTTCACACTGGCGACAAAAACAGCTGACGCCGGCAGCAAGTGGTCGCGCGTTTTGAAAAAGCATTGAATCAAATGGGTACGTTCACATTGGTGATTATTGTCGCAAGTGGCGTGCCACTTGTAACCAGGTGGCGTTTTTGACATGCAGCACAACTGGTGTTAATTTAAATAATCAAGTTGTTTTCAAATATATTCATTAGATGGCGTTATAGTCAGTTAAATGTTTCTTGTATCACCTGTTTTTGAAGACAGTATCATTAATGGTTAATTCATAAGCCTTTAAATGAAGATTGCCTAAATTATAAGTAGTCGAGTAATGCTGATGATTTTATGAACTTAAAATATTATTATACATGTATATAATAGTTAAGTGATAATTTTCAGTGGTTGGCATTTCACAAAAAAGGATCAATATTACGAATATTACATACAAATATGAGTTTTAATATTATCATAAATAAAGCATATATTTGTTAGTTAATTTGGCGTTTGTAATAATTATGATTTAATGGAATAGGCAAAGGTAGAGTTCCCCATTCCTACTGTTATGTGACCGATAGTAAATTTAAAAAAAAGACAGCGATGAATGTCTTTCAACTTGATCGATTTGCAAGATGGTCTTCTTGAGGAGCTCGAAGGACGTCTGCTCAGCTTCACCCCAAACAAACTTGGCACCCTTCTTCCAGAGAGCGTTGAGAGGGGCCGCCAACTCAGCGATTAAAAAACTACCATGCCTACAAACGTCAAACTTTGCGTGAAACTTTGCATCTTTAGGAGGAGGAAACTTTCTGATGGCCTGGGTCCTAGCTGGATCAATGCAGACGCCCTTGGAAGACACCAGATGACCCAAAAACGAAATCTCAGCTTGGCAAAGCTGACTTTGTCCGGGTTGACGGTAAGGCCTGCCCTAAGCAATCTGTCCATGTCTTCCTCAAGATGAATTAGGTGGTCATCGAAACTCTCAAGCTCCTTTCACACATCACGGTTTTGCCCGTACGATTAAAAATCGCACGGCGGACATTCCAATAGAATCTTATGAGACCTTTCACACAGGCACATTGACGGTTTTTAACCGGCTGCCAATTGCTTATACGGTGTGACGGACGATTTTTAAATCGTGCGGTTTTTCCCGCACGGCTAAAAACGTGATGTGTGAAAGCAGCGTCACTGTACACCAGAAGGTCGTCCAGGTAGTTGAAAAGAAATTTTAATTTGACATCTTGAAAAATTTAATCCAGAAGCCGGGTGAGAGTCTGAGCCCCCACAGCTAGGCCCATTGGAACTCTAATGAACTGATAAAGATTCCACGAAACACAGAAAGCAGTGGTCTAGACTCAGCCTTCAATATGGGATCTGATTATAAGCCTGGTTGAGATCGGAAACAGAGAAATATTTGGCCTTACCGAACCAACGGAAAGAGAGGAGTGCAAATCAGGAAGAGGTACAGAGTCAAATTCAATTTTTGAGTTCAAACTTTTGTAGTCAAGCACCATGCGATACCTGCCATTCGGCTTCGGCACAAGGAAAGCTTGAGCGCCAAAGCTCGATCACCCCATTTTCGAGAAAGTCATTGATGATACCACGCAGGGTTTCCATCTTAGGTGGAGCCAGTTTATAAAGGTGGGGCCTTACCGGCCAGGTGTCCGTCAAACGAATTTTATATTCTAAGAGGTCGGTTATTACCAGCAGGTCGGTAGCACGTCAGGAAAACGGTTGCAGAGCTTTCTGATGGCGTCCACCTCCGCCTGAGTCAGATGCCTTAATGAACGGATCAAGTGTGGTCTCACTGTCTGCGTCAGGCTTGACCGCAGCAGCGAACCCAGCCACACTGTTAGAGAAAGTGATATACACCAGCCGAGAAAACCTGAAGTATCACTGGCCTCTACCTGAATCCAAAATCAACCCAATGCTCTGAATAAAGTCCGCTCCCAAGGTGACAGGAAAACACAGGTCCTTTGCAATCCAAAAGCTCCAAACTTAAGAGAAACCTTCAATTTTGAATTTGAAATGGGTTTGATGGATGATTGGCATAGGGGATTTACACGCAGTCCAGCAGATAAATAAGTTGCGGTCGACTTGCTTTATGAGCCCAGAAGATGACAAGGTGTTGAAAAGCTCAAGGGAGATGAGCTTCACCTAAATATTCATATACTGATCCACCCAATTACTTTTAAAATTCTATCAAAGAGGAAGCATTATTTTTAATTCTGCAATCAATTATTCTGGACCCGCCGGCGGAGTTTTCTAAAGAGTTTACTGTCAATATGATATTTGTGGACGAAACCACCAGTACGTAGATATTTAAAATCTTGAATACACTTAGGGCAGCAATATTATAATGAATATACACACAGTTATCATAGTGAAAGATACATAATTAACATAACGGCAGACAACTTCAAAATGTTAGTCCAATCGTTTTTAAATAAATCACTACATTATAGCTTATTGTAATATAATTATTAAACACTAGCAATCGTCTATTTTGTTTGATTTATAAGAATATTTTTTTATTAGATAAAACATTATATAAAGCCATTTTAATGTTTTGTAGGTCTTTGGATATTTCATAATTTACAATGTAAAATCATTTATGATTACTAAAACATATGAACGATAACAAAGCGGCAGTGATAAGAAAAGCAACTAAATTATCTACACAACCGAACATAGAATCTTGTTTCAATAATCCAAAATGCAGCTGGTGGCGTAAACAACGACAGCGACAATTGTAGCTGCCGCAAAAGTCGACAGTGTGAAAGCAGCCTAAGGTGTACCTTGAACATCAACAGAATTACTTATCCTCACCGTGCTCTCACCCATTTGTCCTGGGTTGACCTGGGTTAATTAATTGTATATATTGACTTGCCACAACCCATCCCCTATTTTGCCAAGAAAGTTTCAAGATTTAGTGTTTGGAATAGAAATGTTAATTCAAGCAGATCACTTTAGGAATGTAGTGACACATGATATATTAAGCTTTAATAAGTAAGTTGATCCAGAGTGCTATCCCATCACAAGAGTTGTCATCTCAGGAAAGAAAAGAGAAGTGCAGTCAGATTGTCACCGGTTGTCCCACACCTCAACTGCTTCAATCCAGCCTCAGATTTTGTATGGAATACCTTTCATTTGGCCTGTGGAGCATTATTTGGCTTAATTGAATTATGCTACACAGGCCAGTGGAAGGTGTGCCTTGGGTCTACAGCAACTAAGCAAGCCAGCCGTATTCGTCTTCTCCCACTAATGTGTCAAGTGAATCGCCTCAAACCTTAAACCATGTCAACTTAATTTTATCAGATTGATTAGATAAATGATTGTTATTTGTTATTACAATGTAGATTCAACATTTTTTAATTAATTTGTAATCAGTCTGTATTGTACGGTACGGCCGCAACCCATCATTCCTCCAAATAGTTTTATCTTCTAAACATTTCCGGGTCTGAAAAATTTCTGTGTGATTAGGAAAGGAGTAGGCCTACGTTTAAGTTATTCTTATAAAAGTTTTTTACTTATTTATTGCATGATGTCTTAAAACTTAAACCTCATTGTTACCAGAACAATTTTATCGGTATATTATCGGCATGGCAGTACTTTTACCGGATCAAACAAAATCACAAAAAAACTATAAATAAAAAATGTATATAATTTCGTATTTTCAGTTTTTTTTAACAACTACTATACTGAAATTGGCCAATGGCTGCACCTATAGTAAGACCTAGATATGGTCATAGTATAATCTTAATTTGTTGCTTCTATGTGCCATAACAGTAAACGACAAATGTTGAAATAGAGCAATTGTTGTGAAAGAATTTTGATATTGTGAAAGTACACTCCTTTTCAAGGGTGAAGGGGGTGAGATAATGCCTAATCGCAAGAACTTGTAGAGCGTCTTAAATAGAAGAAATTACTGGCGAAATATAAATCAATATGGCAGTAAATTTTTCATTATAAAGTAATTTACAAACACTTTACATGACAAAATGTCAATTATTTCGTGTTTTTTTTTTCAATTGTTTTGGTCTTAACTTTGATTGAAATAGATCAATGGCTGCTAAAATAGTAAGAACTAAATGGATCTATAATATTTACTAAGTTTGAGGCATCTGTGCGCCATAATAGTAAATAAAAAATTTAAAAATAGCGAATTGTTTGTGGACGAATGTCTAACGTTTGAAATTACGCCCCTTTTTAAGGGTGAAGGGGGTGATACGCCAAAATGTCATAGACCCAAACTTGTAGAGCGTCTATAATAGAATGTAGTAATGGCAAAACATATATCAATATAGCAGTTTATTTACCAAGTTAAAAAGTGAATTACGAACACTTTACATTAACAATTGTCAAGAATTTTGTGTTTTTACAATTTTTTTGAACTAAAATTCGATTGAAATTGGCAAAAGCTACTCCTATAGAAAGAACCTGTTGAGGTCATAATATAAATAGAAATTCATGCATATATATTACATAATAGTAACTAAAAATAACAAAATAGCGCAATTTTTGGGAAAATTTTTTGAAATTCTGAAAGTACACCCTTTTTCAATAGTGCAGGGGGTGTGAGATACTGCAAAATTGCATAGGACCGAACTTGTAGAGGGTCTAAAATAAAATATAATACTGGCAAAATAATATATGAATTTTGCAGTACATTTGCCAGAATAAAGTAATTTACAAACACTTGACACGAAAATATGTTAAGAATTCATTGTATTTTCAATTTTTTTTAAGACTTAATTTTGATTAAAATTGACGATTAAAATTGACCAATGGCTGCCACTATGGTAATATCTAGTCAAGGTCAAAATATGTACAAAATTTCAGGCATCTGAGTGTCATAATAGTAAATAAAAATTATTAAAATAGCGAAATTTTTGTAAAGGAATTCAGAAATTTTGAAAGTACGCCCCTTTTTAAGGGTGAAGGGGATGAGATACAGTAAAATGTCAAAGAACTTAACTTGTAGAACCTTTGTATGGAACACCCATTTTTTGAAACATATTTGGATTAAGCAGTAATCTGATATTAAACAATATGTGGCAATACTTTATGTGCCCATAGCTCGGAAAAAATTAGTAAAACGAAAAATACATAATAAAAAATACTTAAAAAGTACTACAATTTTGAGTTCCTTAAAAATGGTTAAATATAATGTTTTAAGAAATTTACTCATACAAATTATTATTTACACATGGATTAAATTATTTACAATATGGCAGGCAAAAAATAAAATAAAAATACTTGATATTTTTTTATGAAAAAAAGCAGTAAGACATGAATTTAAGACATTTTTATTATTGAGTATATTTTATTATATTTAATGGTTTAGGAGATATGGGCAGATCAAGTTTGCCCCAAGTTATTTTTATGGAACTAAAAATTAACCTTAAATGCCTCTATCTGCCTATTAGGTTTAGAGATAAACTGCTAAAGTTAGTCTTCAATTTTATTGATTAGCATGAATCTGTTATAAAACAATGGGCTGTTCTGTAACAAATTTCAAATTTAATCGCCATATTGGAAAATGGCGGCCAAATTTTCAAAATCTGAATTCATACATCATTTACATTTTTAGCCCTAAAAATCCAACAAATTTGATAAAACCAACGAGGGGGCACCATAGAGCCGTAGGCGAGTAGTAATTATATATATTTCTAAGCCATTAACACGTTGACTGCTGAAAATCATGCAATATTGGTTACCATATGCTGAAAACAAATTTTGTTGGTTTTACTTACATTTAGGTGTGTTATGACAGAAAAACATCTAGGAAGACCATCCGGTAGAAATAAATTGGATTTTCGGCCATTTTAATTTGCGTCCACCATCGTGGACGCGCCGCAACTGGGGACGTCTTTCCACGCGATCAGTCACTAACTAATTTTTCAGTTTTGCACAAAACTTTGCTAATTGTTTAGATTTAACACAAGGATAGTAAAACCATTGTAAAATGTAAAAAAAAACTTGTAAATTACTACGTAAAACCGCACCAGCCCACCCGAAAGTTGATCGTTTACCATTGTGGCGCATTGGCCTCGTAGTCAGGGTCATTGTCCTCCCCCTTGTCGGTGTCGTACCGTACCCGGTCTAGATCCTGTTCATCTAGGTTTTCGTCGTATTACCTTTTTTCAGGCACTAAATTAAAACAACTTGGGCTAGGAGGCAAATCCTTTTTGATAAAAACTAATGTAAACACTATTTACAAACAAACAAAGTTTATATAAACATATGTTACTACGGAAACGCAAAAACCGAAAACGGCGTTGACAAAAATTGATGAAAACAATCTCCCCACATGCGCAATAACAGCCATTCACACCGCACGAATGCTGGTGGAACACTGACGTCGCTTAGCAACAGCAAATTTGCGTCCACCATGGTTGACGCACGCACCTGGCGCCGCCCCCCTGCGTCAACGATCGTGGACGCTCACCGCCAATGTGTTAATCTGGGAATCAAGAAAGGTACCGTACCGTGGAAGTATACAATTTTGTTCTAATATATTCTCTTCCTATACTACAGAGTCCACATTCTTCTGTTTACAGAGCAGCAATCAAAACAAGATAACGGATCCTCAGAAAGGAAAATCATTACAATGTCTGTCAAGCATTGAATTAAATTTATGCAATTCATGCTTCATAGGCTAAGAATGGAATTCCTTTAAATCTACGGGTTGCAATCAACATCAGCAGAATACTACAAAACCACTTCAGTTGGGACTTCTGGTAAATGAAGACTTTGGCACTAGACATCATGGTGTTCCCCCTTTTATACAAAGAAGGGACACCTCTTTCGGTTTGTGAAGCATTAAATTTTGTTTTTATAATTTATATGCTTCACAGGCCTTGGCAGGTGCACCTACAGTCTACTTTACTACCTTCACCAGTTGAATCATCATTGGCTAGTTGTTAGTATTAAAAATAATGATAATCCTGTGTTATATAATTCATGACTACAGATGGCTCGGTGTATCTGTGCTCATGGCTTTCAAGAAAAGAGGATGGTCAAGGGACGGGGTGGGGTTACTTTACTATAAACATCAGTCTGTTGTATCTAAGTCGTGAGACAAAACCTGAATAAAGTCAATATTAGAGTATATTTATCGAAAGCCATGAGCAAAGGTACACCGAGCCATCATCTGTAAGGTATTGGAAATGAAAATATTGTGTTTGTAATTTTGAATATGAGGTTAGTGTATACAAAAATTATTAAGATTCACCTTCAAATTTATTTATTTACCTTGTAGAAATGTTTACATGCATTAGGTACTCTTGGTTGTAACTTCTAACTGAAATGGATTACGATTTGATTATTTTATCCAGAGTTGTGCTATTCCTATTCTAAAATAATTTCCAATTCTAAAATAATTTCCTATTTAAACCTCGAGCTAAAACGGCAGAGGGCGCAACGGTCAAATTCGGAGTTTGCAATAATAAATTGCACTATTTAACCCGGTCTACGCGTTTCTATAATGAAATATTGTTTTGAAATGTTGACAAACTTCTTCAGGAATAACATTTCATCGTTGATGTCATTGATTGTTTTATTTACTAGGATATTAATATTTCAAAATTACAATCAAAATCAAATTACAACGGTAAACCTGAAGTGACTATGACCTTGCTTTCAAACAACTAGAAGACCACTTTAAAAGCAATAAACTCGAGAGGTTAATATGTTCTCCTATAGGCTGTGTCCGCGACTTGATTCAAATAAATCATTTCGTACATAATATTGTTGATTTCCAGAAAAATACAAAAGCTACTGTGTGTATTGTTTCCTATAAACAACCTTCTGCCAAAAGACCACTTTGGAGAGGTCTGTCACATGGTCAGTTTCTAACAGCACTAAGGGAAGAAATTTCTAAGAAGTCTCAACATGTGGTCAATCATTCGCTATCACGAGATTTGCACGCTGAAAACCTTAGCTCAAGAGGAACTGAAGCTGAACTCTACCCACATTCACAGATCAACACCTGCAGCTATCACCAACTGAACAAAACTTCACAGACACAAGTCTCCTACACTTGCAGCCTGAGCCAACGAAGCTACATCAAGCGTGCAACGGCTGTGCTAGTGAAAATGATGGGCAATCTGGTGTTTGTGATGATAGTGTTTTTTTAGTGTCTCCCGTAAAGAAAATGGATGCTCTGAAGGTAATGAGGCTGATACACAGGTCGGTGAAATAAAATATTATAATAATGTACATAGGCCTACTATTCAAAATGACATAAATAGGCATCCTACTAATAGTTTAAATATTTTACAAATTAATATACAATGCATAAGAAATAAAAAATTGCAGCTTGAGGAATTTTGTTTTCAGAAAAATGTAAATATAATATGTGTATTTAATGGTTTAGGAGATATGGGCAGATCAAGTTTGCCCCAAGTTATTTTTATGGAACTAAAAATTAACTTTAAATGCCCCTAGCTGCCTAACCGTTAGGTTAAGAGAAAAACTGCTAAAGTTAGAGCGTCTTAAATTTTATTGATTAGCCTGAATCTGTTACAAAACAATGGGCTGTTCTGTAACAAAATTCAAATTTAATCGCCATATTGGAAAATGGCGGCCAAATTTTCAAAATCTGAATTCATATTTTCAATGGTCTCTAAAAGGAGGTTAAGTCTCACATTCAAAGTTTTCTGTAACTATTTTAGTTTACGAGATATAAATGGTGGAACCACCTGAGTTAATCGTCTTGTCTATACATTGAATTAAATTCACACAATTCATGCTTCACAGGCTAAGGAATGGAATTCCTTTTAAATCTACTGGTTACAATCAACATCATCAGGGTACTACAAAACCACTTCAGTTGGGACTTCAAGTAAATGAAGACTTTGGTTCCACCAGATTTCATGTGGTCCCCCCCTTTTCTACAAAGAAGGGACACCTCTTTTGGTTTGTGAAGCATTAAATTTTGTTTTGATAATTTATATGCTTCACAGGCCTTGGGAGGTGCACCTACAGTCTACAGTCTACTTCACTACCTTCACCAGTTGAATCATCATTGGCTAGTTGTTAGTATTAAAAATAATGATAATCCTGTGTTATAATTCATGACTACAGATATCTCGGTGTATCTGTGCTCATGGCTTTCAATAAAAGAGGATGGTCAAGGGACGGGGTGGGGTTACTTTACTATAAACATCAGTCTGTTGTATCTAGGTCGTCATCAAGATCCATAAATGTTGTATACGATCTGAGACAAAACGTGAATAAAGTCAATTTTAGAGTATATTTATCGAAAGCCATGAGCACAGGTACACCGAGCCATCTGTAAGGTATTGGAAATGAAAATATTGTGTTTGTAATTTTGAATATGAGGTTAGTGTATACAAAAATTATTAAGATTCACCATTAAATTGATTTATTTACCTTGTAGAAATGTTTACATGCATTAGGTACTCTTGGTTGTAACTTCTAACTGAAATGGATTACGATTTGATTATTTTATCCAGAGTTGTGCTATTCCTATTCTAAAATAATTTCCTATTTAAACCTCGAGCTAAAACGGCAGAGGGCGCAACGGGCAAATTCGGAGTTTGCAATAATAAATTGCACTATTTAACCCGGTCTACGCGTTTCTATAATGAAATGTTCATCATTAATCATTTTAGCCTCTGGATTGCTTGTTGTATAGTAGAAATAATGTAAAACCTTACCTTAGCAATCCTTTAATTATTGCATGTGTGATATCGATTTCGAACTCGAAAGCTCATCTTCAGTCACAATGCAGGTTGACCAAAATTAAAATTGTAAGTCATCCAGGGGATTTTGTCGGTTGATAAAATTACTTTTGACACATAACACACACACATTTGGCCTACATAAATCACTAGTGAACTATATACAAATCTAATTCTATCCATGGTTAATTCTTGTTTTGTTCCTAACCTCACACACTGCTGTTATCACTACTGAAAAGAGCATGCTCTGGTGACTGGACTGATATGAGGTTATGTGACCTTTGACATAGAGAAGAAAAAATGGTGTTGCCTTGGGTATCTGCTATTTACCTATGTGGAATGGTCATTGATTTTCATTATTGTATCAAACATTATGTTGGCGGAGAAACTTTTTTGATCATTAATGACTTGAGTGGGGTTATTTCTGGTGTTGCTATATATGTGATATTGTTCAATGATATTTAATCTATTGCTTTTTGGTGCTTTATGGAGAATTTCAAGATCTTGGTCGATGGTGGTATAAGAATGATTATTTTCAATTAGGTGTTCTGCATACGTTGAGGTATTGTTTTGGTGATTTTTTGGTAAGTGTTCCTTGTACCTAATTTTAAAACTCCTTCCTGTTTGGCCAATATAATATTTTGGACAAGTTCCACATTTTAATTTATATACACCTGTTTGGTCAAAATCATCATTTTTTTCTGTTGGTTTGGTTTTGTTTAAAATTTGTTTCAGACTGTTCTTCGATTTGTACGCTACCTTATAACCTTTATTTCTGACAATGTTGTGAATGGAGTTGTTAACTGTACCATGGTAGGTCATTAATATGTATTGTTCTTTTGGGTCTGAAAGGTTCTCCTTTTGGGGTTTATTTTTATGTTGCCAGATTAATTTGCTGATGAGGTGGTGGCTGTAGCCATTGTTGACGGCGATTTGTTTAATAGTATTGAGTTCTGTAAAATAATCTTCTTTAGATAACGGAGTGTTGAGAAGTCGGTGGATCATGCTGTGGAACGCAGCGTGTTTGTGGGCTGTAGGATGATTAGAGGTCTGGTGTATAGTTAGGTCTGTAGCTGTTGGTTTCCGGTAGATCTTAAAGGTATGTTTCTCCTCTTTTCTGTAAATAGTTAAGTCCAGGTAATTAATTTGGTTGTCTTTCTCTACTTCAGTTGTGAACATGAGGTTGGAATGGATTTGGTTGAGATGTTTTGTGAGGAGGTCAAGTTGTCTCTGATTACCTTGGAATAGGCACAATATATCATCAACATATCTATGGTAGTATGTGATTTTATTTGCAAGTTTATTAGTGTCTTGGTTCAAAATGAATTTGTTTTCTATGTGGTTAAGGAATATATCGGCCATAACACTTGATAGAGGGGATCCCATTGCGAGACCTCTGTCTTGGGTGTAAAATTCTTGGTTATATTGGTTATATGTTTGATACAATAATGAAAATCAATGACCATTCCACATAGGTAAATAGCAGATACCCAAGGCAACACCATTTTTTCTTCTCTATGTCAAAGGTCACATAACCTCATATCAGTTCAATCACCAGAGCATGCTCTTTTCAGTAGTGATAACAGCAGTGTGTGAGGTTAGGAACAAAACAAGAATTAACCATGGTTAGAATTAGATTTGTATATAGTTCACTAGTGATTTATGTAGGCCAAATGTGTGTGTTATGTGTCAAAAGTAATTTTATCAACCGACAAAATCCCCTGGATGACCTACAATTTTAATTTTGGTCAACCTGCATTGTGACTGAAGATGAGCTTTCGAGTTCGAAATCGATATCACACATGCAATAATTAAAGGATTGCTAAGGTAAGGTTTTACATTATTTCTACTAATGAAATATTGTTTTGAAATGTTGGCAAACTTCTTCAGGAATAACATTTCATCGTTGATGTCATTGATTGTTTTATTTAATAGGATATTAATATTTCAGATAAACGGATATAAATGGCTTAAGGGGATTCCCTATGATGCTTGTTTATTAAAGGGGGGTCCCTTATAAGAAGTATAATGTCAAATTTCGTATAAGAAAGTTAGCCATTTGATCACTTGAGAAATTCATTCTGTAGACCCTCGCAGGCTTTCTTATCGTTTTGTTTATGTTATGTTAGGTTTAATGGTGTTATTTTGAACTACCTTATACCAAAACTAGGAATTTGTATATTATTATTTTCTTTTGGAATTTTGTTTGTTTTGACATCATATTTTAATATCTTGGCTTGTGAGGCCCAGATCTTTACCATTGAATGCTCCCATTGAAAATCTATACTTAAATACTTCAGGATTGTTGTTGATGTTATGGTGGCTTTAACGATATTATTTAAATTATGGTATGTAAAAAATAGTTATTTTTGTATTAGTATTTTCTTTTGGAATTTTTTATGTTTTGACATCATATTGTAATGGGTTATACTTTGTAAAAGAATAATTTTGATTTCACTGGAATGAAGAACCAGGAATACTTGCTTAGGTATGTGGAGTATTAAATTTGGCTCTCTTAATTTATACTGCACATTCGTAAGAAGGTCTAAATTGAACATCAACAAAATTGCTCATCCTCAACGTGCTCAATGGATGGATATTCACCATCAGATGAACTGCTGAATTTTCCTAAATCTGGATTAATTATAAATTTTTACTTGTCATAAACCGTGTTTCTTCAAAGAAGTTTCAAGATTTTATATTTTTTCAAGAGTAATGTAGGGGGAATGTAAACTTAGTTAGCTCCGTTAACTCACTTTAAAAGTATTTTGGCAACCATTTACATCAAAATATAATTTAAACCTTACCACTACTAGGAATTACATTGTTTCATAGATGTGTTATGTAACATTTGTAACCTTTAAAAAAATTTACACCTAACCTAAATTACTCTTAAAATCATATCCCACCCAGTATAGTAAAGGTTATTGACTGTTGCAGGTTCCACATACCCTGTGGTCCTATAAATAAGCCTTAAGTATTTTCTATCAGACAGAAAAGTTCCATTTCGTAATTAATACCTATCATTTGTCGCATTATTTGACTTGTGTAATAATGCTACACATGCAAGTATTGCAAGTGGAAGGTGTGCCTCGGGTCTACCTACGGTAACCAAGCATGCCAGTCGCATTTGTCTCTTACTACAAGCGCAGTCACTTGTCGAGTGAATTTATATCAAACGTATCTGAAACCATGGCAACGTAGTCTTATAAAATAGTGTAAAATAGATTATTGTAATTTATTTACAAATGTAGATGCAGTATTGATTTAATTTGTAATTTGTTTGTATTGTACAGTACTGAAGTTGAAGTAATTTATTGGGTTGTCAGTTGAGTATTACAGACTGCAGTACTTTATTTTTTATATATTTAAATTTAAACATTTTTACCAACATAATTTTTCTCTCAATTATTGGTGACTGAACTGGAATGAAGAACAAAAACAAGGAATACCTTTCTGGACATGTGGAGTGTTCAATTTGGCTCTCAAATTGTAACCTCCACATGTCTAGTAAGATGTACCTTGAACATCAACAGAATGACTTATCCTCACAGAGCATTATTTGGCTCAATTGAATCATGCTTCATAGGCCAGTGGAAGGTGTGCCTTGGGTCTACAGCAACCAAGCAAGCCAGTCGTATTCGTCTTCTACTAATGTTAAGTCATCTGTGAAGTGAAATCATCTCAACTTGAAACCATGTCAACTTAATTTTATAATATAGAGTAGAATAGATAATTGTTATTTGTTATTTACAATGTAGATGCTATATTGAATTAATTTGTAATCAGTCTGTATTGTACGGTACGGACTTTCCCAGTCTGTCAAGCATTTAATTAAATCTACACAATTCATGCTTCACAGGCTAAGGAATGGAATTCCTTTAAAATCTACAGGTTGCAATCACCATCATCAGGGTACTACAAAACCACTTCAGTTGGGACTTCAAGTAAATGAAAACTTTGGTTCCACCAGACTTCATGTGGTCCCCCCTTTTCTACAAAGAAGGGACACCTCCTTCGGTTTGTGAAGCATTACATTTTGTTTTGATAATTTATATGCTTCACAGGCCTTGGCAGGTGTACCTACAGTCTACTTTACTACCTTCACCAGTTGAATTATCTTTGGAAAGTTGTTAGTATTAAAAATTAGTGATAATCCTGTGTTATTATACTCATTGTTGTAATAGCAATAAAAAGATTATTGTTATACTTAAATACTTCAGTATTGTTGTTGACGTTATGCTAGCTTTAATGATATTATTTGAACTTGGTATATCAAAAGTAGTTACTTTTGTATTAGTATTTTTCTCTGAATTTTCTATTTTTTTTACGGATCATTGTAACTATTGGTTGTATTTTGAAAGAGAATAAATTGTTTTGCCTAAGCTTCAGGTATCCATTCTTGGGATCCACCCATGGTCAAAAATTATCTACCGTGTGGTTTATTTTATTTGACGGTTTATTTTATTTGACGTAAGAAGTGTTTGCATAATCCACATTTTTTTCAACATGGCATTTATGTGAACATAGCATTCATGTATTACTGATGACTTAACTTGTTGATAGATAATTTGTTAAGGTTATCCATTGAAAAAAATGCAGTTTTGCCAATACTTTCAGTATTCTATCTAAGGGCCTGGACCCCATCGCTATTGAGTAAAGTAAATAAATAACAGAAGGGCTATTTCACTCCAATGAATCTTAAATATCAACTCGCCCCAACTCATCCCCTGTTTAGCCAAGGAAGTTTCAAGATTTAATTTTTTAAAGAGTAATGTTAATTCAAGCAGATCATTTTAGGAATGTAGTGACACATGAAGATTTCAATAGTAAGCTATAAAATTTGATTCAGAGTGCTATCCCATCACAAGAATTGTCATCTCCGGAAAAAAATGGAGTGCAGTCAGAAGAGGCTCTCCACACCTCAACTGCGTCAATCCAACCTCAGATTATGTATGGAATACCTTTCATTTGGCCTGTGGAGCATTATTTGGCTTAATTGAATTATGCTGCATAGGCCAATGGAAGGTGTGCCTTGAGTCGACAGCAACCAAGCAAGCCAGTCGTATTCGTCTTCTCCCACTAATGAGAAGTCATCTGTCAAGTGAAATCATCTCAAACCTGAAACCATGTCAACTTAATTGCCATTTCAATAAAGGTATTAAAGGTATTTATAAGATAGAGTAGAATAGATGATTGTAATCTGTTATTTACAATGTAGAATGTGCAAAATTGAATCAATTTGTAATCGGTCTGTATTGCCCGATACAGTGAGAGTCCCGCAAACCCGATACAATTTTCTTGATACACTCCACGTGTTATGGAATAATGTTTGGAATAATGTTTATGCGTTCCGGCGACTAATGTGAATAAAGTGTACACCAGATTCGGCTAAATAATGCACAGTGGCTTCAGGCAAATTTGACATGTATAATTCGTCTAAATAGTTTATCTTTTGAACGTTTCCTGGTCTGTAAAATGTGGGCAATTAGGATGGGAGTAATAGTTTAAGTTAGTCTTATAAAAATAATTTATTTATTTAATGATGTCTAACCTCAAACCTCATATGTTAAAACAAACATTACTGTTCTGTAGGCTCTTGCTGCAATAGCACTTAACACCTTGGATCCCATGCACTTTGCTGCTCTGGCTAGCTCTCAGAGTTGTTCAGAAGTCCGCTATCAAAGTAAATAAATAACAGTTTTTGGGACTTTCAAGTCATTTATTGGTTTTTCATTTGTTTTGCTCTGAAGTACTGTTATAAAATTCAATTTCTTTATTGTCATATAAAGGTTTTCAATATCAATGATATTTGTACAGGTGACATTGTCAATAACCTCTTATAAAAAGCTGGCCTACTGGTTTGTTCATTTTGTTTTAGTCTAAAGTAGATTGCACGAATGGAGCCCAATTAGTGTTTGCACTGTTGCCAAATGTACTCAGAAATGTGTATTTGAACTACTCATTCCATATGATAAACATATCAACACATTGCAGCATTGCAGGGTGAGAGGTGGTTAGGGGAGCCTGTAGAACTTTAGATTGGAATTTTGAATGTTAGAATTGGCCGAGGCTTCCCACTAGTTCAATTGCCTAAGTCCAAATAGGTTTTAAAATTACTTTGCAGAGTGGAAGTTCTGTGTTGACAATTTATAATTACAGTACTAGTAGCATGTAGGGGCAAAGGCCTCTAAAAATCAAAATGACGATGTTGTCTCCACAAATAAGTGTCAATTTATCGTCTCCTTGTAGTATTATTGTATTTTTCTCAAGCTGTATTGTGAATTTGAACATGTTCAATGAATGTTCTTTCTTTGTGAATGAACATGTTTTTTTCCCTAATCTTGACAAAACTTTGTGCTGTATCAAATCAGTAATTTACCAATAATTTCCCCTGTATTAAAATACACTAGTCTATTTTGTGGTAAAAAGAAAAATTATTGCACTATTATACTACCGGATGTGGTAAAAATAGTTTTAAC
>CM061531.1:9242551-9280822 GCA_030545055.2 Neoaliturus tenellus
ACCCCTAACCAAAATGGCAGCCATTTCAAAATTTGAGATGGGCAAGCAAGTATAAGTCTGGACACCCCCAATTAATTTTTTAACACGTTGCAGTAGGAAAACCAAACTCGGCACATGTTTACAACATCAAAAACTGCACTTTTTCATCAACTACACAACTTTGCCCCTGCCCCCAAAATGGGGTATTTTGGGGGCAGCCCCAAATTTTCAAATGTAAACCCCTATTGAGTGACCCCTCATTTTAAACAGTTTATCAAGAGAAATTGAATGGCACAAACCGGATGTCGATATCTCATCTCTAACCAAAATGGCAGCCATTTTAAAATTCGAGAAAGGTAAATTGACATTTAATTTATTGAAATTAAATCGGAAAATAGCTTTTTTAGAATCGAGAATATCTGGAATTATTTTAGAATTGAACCTACTAGTTCATTTCTGCTACTAGGTTAAATTCAAAAATAATTCAAGAAATTATAAATTCCAAAAAGCTATTTTCCGATTTAATTTTAACAAATGTCAATTTACCCTTCTCGAATTTTAAAATGGCTGCCATTTTGGTTAGAGATGAGATATCGATATCCGGTTTGTGCTATTCAATTTCTCTTGATAAACCGTTTAAAATGAGGGGTCACTCAATAGGGGTTTACATTTGAAAATTTGGGGCTGCCCCCAAAATACCCCATTTTGGGGGCAGGGGCAAAGTTGTGTAGTTGATAAAAAAGTGCAGTTTTTGATGTTGTAAACATTTGCCGAGTTTGGTTTTCCTACTGCAAAGTGTTAAAAAATTAATTGGGGGGGTCCAGACTTATACTTGCTTGCCCATCTCAAATTTTGAAATGGCTGCCATTTTGGTTAGGGGTAAGATATCGACCTCCGGTTTGCGTCATTTAATTTCTCTTGATACACCGTTTTAAATGAGGGGTCACTCGATAGGGGTTTACATTTGAAAATTTGGGGCTGCCCCCAAAATACCCCATTTTGGGGTAAGGGGTAAAGTTGTGTAGTTGATGAAAAAGTGCAGTTTTTGATGTTGTAAGCATGTGCCGAGTTTGGTTTTCCTACTGCAACGCGTTAAAAAGTTAACTGGGGGTATCCAGACTTTTGCCTAACCCTGTATATATTCAAAACCAAATTTACCAATTAATCAAAATCACATTACCCAGTGTTGTGCTAAGTGTTTGTGCTTCAAGATGCGTGAACCCCTAACAGTCAACAATGAAGAACATGTGTGAACCCCAGAGAGACACCACTGACCTTCTTCTTGATCCAGCTTCCCTAGTGTTAGCATCTAAATTTTATAAGGACACAGTTCCTCCATTTTAATAAATTCCCCAGTCTGGACTAGAGCTTTTATTCTAGTTCCAAATAATAGGGACATTGCCCAAACAGTACCAATTTAAATTCAATCCCATTTTAAATTTATTTATTCCCAAATATATAGTACTGGGCGAAGAATCATTGAAGCAGATTTGGTAAGATCCACCCATACATCCATCAATACCCAAGATAGTGACAAGAAGACAATAGACTTGAACTGTATTTTATCCCTAACATTTGTGAACAATTAACATTCTTTTAAAGATTCAAAATTTATCCATGATATTAATTTCTATTTCCAAATTGAATATAAAAATTGAGTTTGCTTGTCAGCACGAGTTCCCCTCCCTGAGAAAGAGTCTGAATGTATTCCATTGTTAAACCCAGCTGATAGACATTTAACTATAATTGTGAAGCAAGAGATATAAGGACTGAAATTACCCACATCATTTTGTATCCATTATAATCTATAAATAATTAAGCATAAATTCAAATTTAAATTAGAATTGTATTTCAGATAGGTAATAAATTTAAATTGTTGTAACAAAATAGTCTTATTATTTCATAGGCCTAGATAGTATAACTTATTAGCCTAGATTAGCTTACCCATCAAGTTGACCTGGAAATAGCACGATACAGATAAAAACAGATAGATATATATAAACACCACTACTAATCAAGAGACAGAATAATATTTATCAAATCTTTTATTAAGTATATCCATTATTCTAAGATATTTTTCGTTATAAACAAACACTTTTCTAACGTTAAGAGCAGCCAACATGGCGATCCCCTTCAGAAGAACAATACGAACTATCGCATCGCAATAACATAGACCGACAGTGTGTGTACAATTGCATACACTTATGTTTTGGGAATTCTTAGGTTAATAGCCTACCCAAGCGAAATGTAAACAAACACCTACACTGCCACGGCCATCCCTAGTACTAGAGATGCTGCTCACCCACTGCTGACTGAATGGTCAGCAGTGAGTGAGCAGCAGCTACAGCTGCTATTAGTCAACAATGAGTAACGAAACAAATACAAGTAACAGCTGACTGTGGCTCATGTTCTTTTTAATCTCTCTTTTAATGTTATTCTTATGTAACTAACTTTAGCCCCGTGGTACGGAAAAACTTGAGTTTTCCCTAGGTAGAAAGATGAAGTATTCAAGTCACATGGGATAGAAATTAGTACTTTACTACTCTATTCCAAGGAGTAAAATACGGCTTTAGATAGTAGGTGGAGGAAAATAGTATATTTCATAACAAGAGTGGAAAGTGTCTTTTCCGGGCCGACATCGAGTTTACGCGCGAGGCTTTAGCCGAGCGCGGAATTTCGATCAAGGCACGGAATAACACTTTCTACTCGAGTTATGAACGACATTTTTCATCACACTGTAGATAATTAATAATAGTAATTAATTAAATAATGCAAGTTCAAGAAACCACCTATGGATGCTCAATTGATTTCCGCAGTACAGTGAAAACAGTGATTCTGTTTTACACAGCTGATTACATTATTGAGAACAGTTGATTTAGGGAATAATATACTCTTAGCACTGCTAGCGCTACTTGTGTCAGTAATCTTAACTAATTACTAGTGTGGGAAAATCAACAGCTGATTTTCCCTCTCTAGAGAGGGAAAACGGTTTTTCTACACTCTCAGCTGGTAATGAATATAGCTGTTTCCCGTACAGTGTGATGAAAATGTATTTTATTAATAGTTGAACAATATAAGACAACTCATTAGGATTAAAAGTTGTAAAATTAAATGCCATCTACTGGAGTGTAAATTCAAGATTTAATGTCTCTTGAATAACAAAGTAGAACATTTCTTGCATACAGTATCTATGCCAGTGGCATTTTATTATTTAGGAGTTTACAACGTTTTTATTGAATGCGGTATAACGCTAAAATCTGATAGTAGCTACTGATAACGTCCGGGAAGACGGGCGACTTTTCACCCCAAGTCATGGACGCTAAATGAAAAGCACCAAATGCCATTTATTTTATTAAACAAGATATACGCCTGATCAAAGTTGTAGTTTTTGCGTACTGAAAAGCCAGTTCAATGTTTACTATCAATTATATTACTGCGTTATTTGATAACACAAGAAGATATATAATAAGGTTTTATTCAATCTCATTTTTATTTTGCACCAAACTAGTAACTAGAGCGTGAAACTATTAACGGTCAACTATAATTAAAATTTCACCGATATTAAAAAATGTGAATTAATTTTCTGAAATACACTAACCAAGACGTTATTTTGAAATAACATTATTTTATATGTAACCATAGGATGCAACATAAATAGTCAGCAAACGATTGCTAAACTTACAGTTACAGAATACTGAGGATCAAACTAAACGCCTCTTTAAATTAAGCAAAACTATCTCTGAGGCCAACGTCTATTTGAGTTCATATTTAGGCTAAAAATTTGGATGTTGGAATAAAAAAAACCAACCTAAACTTCACTGCTACGTTAAATTACACATTACTTACATCTCTTACTGTAAGCTATACAAAGCATTTACTTACGGTTTTTGACCAGGAAGAAAAAAGAACATTTTAAATTAGTTAAAACAGTTTTAAGCATGAATTAGTTTGATTTACAAACATCAAATACATTTCAAAATAGTTAAGACAATTGTATATAGTGTAAGGTAAGATAAACATCTAACCTCGTTTAAAGTATATAGCAAACAATTCAAATGAATGAGTTATCATAGTAGTACAATGGGAAGTCATGAGTTTGCAGATATCAGTATCTGCCCAGGGACTCTTGAGACTCAGTTGTAATATAACTAAAGTGAACCTAGAGTCATGACTTAGACGTAACCGCTTAGGGTATTTGTATTTACAACACTTTGTATTAAGAAAATTAACAAGTAATAATCAATGTCTATCTTAATTTTGTAATGTTAAAAAAAAAATACTTTAATGAAATAGAAAATAAAATTGATCTATGCAATTTCCTATTTTCATACAATAATTCCTGCGAATTATAAATGTTTTAAAACATACAATAGCATCTTCACTTTGCTTCTTTAACATAATTAAATCTTAATAAATCGATATGTGGATCAATGCTACTACGTCGTCAATGAATTCAACTCAACTATGAAACAATGTTGCAACTTTGATGATTAACCTACCCCTAATCTTGTGATGATTAATGGTACTGAGGGGTGAGTTGGATGAAGATTTTTTTTACTTTGATGGACAATGGGCATGTGTGACATTAAGACAGTGTATCAAGACAGTACGACTGGGTCACGTTTCGTGAGGAATATCTTTCTCTCTTTTATCCCAATCATAGCAATAAAAATTAAGACAAGTTTGAAATCACGTATTTTATGAAATATTTTTGTTATAATTGTTCTGAATCAATAAAATGTGGCATACCTTATAGGTGTAGCATTCAAAACTTTTTTGTATTTTGTGTTATGTTTGTTAAGTTGGCAACCAAAAAATTAATAAAAAGAAATTATTAAAATAATCATACCTGTGAAGAAAGAAAAATCACATGCTGAAGTATTTACTTTTTGATTACTTTGTATATAAGTCCTTGTTTACTGGAAACTAGATATATCATACATGTAACATAGTTTACATTCCACATCAAAGCTCAATTCTCTGTTGCTGTACCTTATAAATTTGTCAACGTATCTTCCCCATGTATATAGTTCTTAATGTATTTTTATGAAACAAATAAAAATTTACATGCATATAGTTACAAACTATGATGACCCTATCAGTATACTTTAAATTAATACACCATTTCATATAACCTCATCAAATATAATTCATTTAGAGCCTGTGATGGTAGAGGTTGCAGCCCTTAACTCCCCGCCCCGCCCGTCAACACATGATTCATCACTTCTGCTGGTAGAGAGCTTCAAGCCCAGTCGTTAACATCAACTCATCACGCTTTTTTACTTTCGATGCAACATCATTTGCCAACTTCGCTTCTCAATTTTGCATTTGTAAACGTATCATGAAAAGTTACTTTGATGTTATCTAAGGGGGAGCTTTTATTTAAATTATGTATATTTTATCTTATCAATGTTTAATCCCCCCCAAAAATTTTACTAGTAGTTATTTTTCAATCTTAAAATGATGTAGAGTAAAATTTAAGATCTAAACGCTAAGACCTACATTACGAAATTTTTTTACTATAGATTTGTAATAAAAGTTTCGACGATTTCAATTGTGCAACATTAACATTACACCTCTTAAAAAGCATTTATTCGCTTGAAATTCTTAGCACAATATTCTAAGAATTTCACAAATCAAATTTTTCTATTATTTTGGTTTTCTCTGTTATTTTGGTTAGGCTTCATAAAAATTAATACAACTTTAAACTTGCCAAATACATTTTCATCGATTTTAAATTGTAACCGGTGGTATGGTAAACCATCTATAAAAAGTTTGTCAGGAAATGTTTAAGCAATTAAATTGTTGGTAGCTAAAAGTGCAATAAGTCCAGGAATAAATTTGTGTCGCGAATCAATAACCAAGCTCTTTTTTAGCAAAATGTCTTCCACTCGGTTCTCGAGTTTCGCTTTGAAAGCCTGTCACGAGAGAGAGAGAGAGAGAAAGAGAGAGAGAGAGAGAGAGAGAGAGAGAGAGAGAGAGAGAGAGAGAGAGAGAGAGAGAGAGTGTGTGTGTGTGTGTGTGTGTGTGTGTGTGTGTGTGTGTGTGTGTGTTCATGGCCCACCGAAACTGGCAACACTGTTGGCAACATTTAATACATTACAGTAGACTCCCTCTTAACCGGCCACCTTTTAACCGGTCTTCGCTTTAACCGGCCTACCCTGGCACAAAAACATTGTCTTTTTAACTGGCCATTTTTTATCTCAACATTGCTTTACACTTATGTTTTGGGAATTCTTAGGTTAATAGCCTACCCAAGCGAAATGTAAACAAACACCTACACTGCCACGGCCATCCCTAGTACTAGAGATGCTGCTCACTCACTGCTGACCATTCAGTCAGCAGTGAGCAGCAGCTGTGAGCAGCAGCTACAGCTGCTATTAGTCAACAATGAGTAACGAAACAAATACAAGTAACAGCTGACTGTGGCTCATGTTCTTTTTAATCTCTCTTTTAATGTTATTCTTATGTAACTAACTTTAGCCCCGTGGTACGGAAAAACTTGAGTTTTCCCTAGGTAGAAAGATGAAGTATTCAAGTCACATGGGATAGAAATTAGTACTTTACTACTCTATTCCAAGGAGTAAAATACGGCTTTAGATAGTAGGTGGAGGAAAATAGTATATTTCATAACAAGAGTGGAAAGTGTCTTTTCCGGGCCGACATCGAGTTTACGCGCGAGGCTTTAGCCGAGCGCGGAATTTCGATCAAGGCACGGAATAACACTTTCTACTCGAGTTATGAACGACATTTTTCATCACACTGTAGATAATTAATAATAGTAATTAATTAAATAATGCAAGTTCAAGAAACCACCTATGGATGCTCAATTGATTTCCGCAGTACAGTGAAAACAGTGATTCTGTTTTACACAGCTGATTACATTATTGAGAACAGTTGATTTAGGGAATAATATACTCTTAGCACTGCTAGCGCTACTTGTGTCAGTAATCTTAACTAATTACTAGTGTGGGAAAATCAACAGCTGATTTTCCCTCTCTAGAGAGGGAAAACGGTTTTTCTACACTCTCAGCTGGTAATGAATATAGCTGTTTCCCGTACAGTGTGATGAAAATGTATTTTATTAATAGTTGAACAATATAAGACAACTCATTAGGATTAAAAGTTGTAAAATTAAATGCCATCTACTGGAGTGTAAATTCAAGATTTAATGTCTCTTGAATAACAAAGTAGAACATTTCTTGCATACAGTATCTATGCCAGTGGCATTTTATTATTTAGGAGTTTACAACGTTTTTATTGAATGCGGTATAACGCTAAAATCTGATAGTAGCTACTGATAACGTCCGGGAAGACGGGCGACTTTTCACCCCAAGTCATGGACGCTAAATGAAAAGCACCAAATGCCATTTATTTTATTAAACAAGATATACGCCTGATCAAAGTTGTAGTTTTTGCGTACTGAAAAGCCAGTTCAATGTTTACTATCAATTATATTACTGCGTTATTTGATAACACAAGAAGATATATAATAAGGTTTTATTCAATCTCATTTTTATTTTGCACCAAACTAGTAACTAGAGCGTGAAACTATTAACGGTCAACTATAATTAAAATTTCACCGATATTAAAAAATGTGAATTAATTTTCTGAAATACACTAACCAAGACGTTATTTTGAAATAACATTATTTTATATGTAACCATAGGATGCAACATAAATAGTCAGCAAACGATTGCTAAACTTACAGTTACAGAATACTGAGGATCAAACTAAACGCCTCTTTAAATTAAGCAAAACTATCTCTGAGGCCAACGTCTATTTGAGTTCATATTTAGGCTAAAAATTTGGATGTTGGAATAAAAAAAACCAACCTAAACTTCACTGCTACGTTAAATTACACATTACTTACATCTCTTACTGTAAGCTATACAAAGCATTTACTTACGGTTTTTGACCAGGAAGAAAAAAGAACATTTTAAATTAGTTAAAACAGTTTTAAGCATGAATTAGTTTGATTTACAAACATCAAATACATTTCAAAATAGTTAAGACAATTGTATATAGTGTAAGGTAAGATAAACATCTAACCTCGTTTAAAGTATATAGCAAACAATTCAAATGAATGAGTTATCATAGTAGTACAATGGGAAGTCATGAGTTTGCAGATATCAGTATCTGCCCAGGGACTCTTGAGACTCAGTTGTAATATAACTAAAGTGAACCTAGAGTCATGACTTAGACGTAACCGCTTAGGGTATTTGTATTTACAACACTTTGTATTAAGAAAATTAACAAGTACAGTAATAATCAATGTCTATCTTAATTTTGTAATGTTAAAAAAAAAATACTTTAATGAAATAGAAAATAAAATTGATCTATGCAATTTCCTATTTTCATACAATAATTCCTGCGAATTATAAATGTTTTAAAACATACAATAGCATCTTCACTTTGCTTCTTTAACATAATTAAATCTTAATAAATCGATATGTGGATCAATGCTACTACGTCGTCAATGAATTCAACTCAACTATGAAACAATGTTGCAACTTTGATGATTAACCTACCCCTAATCTTGTGATGATTAATGGTACTGAGGGGTGAGTTGGATGAAGATTTTTTTTACTTTGATGGACAATGGGCATGTGTGACATTAAGACAGTGTATCAAGACAGTACGACTGGGTCACGTTTCGTGAGGAATATCTTTCTCTCTTTTATCCCAATCATAGCAATAAAAATTAAGACAAGTTTGAAATCACGTATTTTATGAAATATTTTTGTTATAATTGTTCTGAATCAATAAAATGTGGCATACCTTATAGGTGTAGCATTCAAAACTTTTTTGTATTTTGTGTTATGTTTGTTAAGTTGGCAACCAAAAAATTAATAAAAAGAAATTATTAAAATAATCATACCTGTGAAGAAAGAAAAATCACATGCTGAAGTATTTACTTTTTGATTACTTTGTATATAAGTCCTTGTTTACTGGAAACTAGATATATCATACATGTAACATAGTTTACATTCCACATCAAAGCTCAATTCTCTGTTGCTGTACCTTATAAATTTGTCAACGTATCTTCCCCATGTATATAGTTCTTAATGTATTTTTATGAAACAAATAAAAATTTACATGCATATAGTTACAAACTATGATGACCCTATCAGTATACTTTAAATTAATACACCATTTCATATAACCTCATCAAATATAATTCATTTAGAGCCTGTGATGGTAGAGGTTGCAGCCCTTAACTCCCCGCCCCGCCCGTCAACACATGATTCATCACTTCTGCTGGTAGAGAGCTTCAAGCCCAGTCGTTAACATCAACTCATCACGCTTTTTTACTTTCGATGCAACATCATTTGCCAACTTCGCTTCTCAATTTTGCATTTGTAAACGTATCATGAAAAGTTACTTTGATGTTATCTAAGGGGGAGCTTTTATTTAAATTATGTATATTTTATCTTATCAATGTTTAATCCCCCCCAAAAATTTTACTAGTAGTTATTTTTCAATCTTAAAATGATGTAGAGTAAAATTTAAGATCTAAACGCTAAGACCTACATTACGAAATTTTTTTACTATAGATTTGTAATAAAAGTTTCGACGATTTCAATTGTGCAACATTAACATTACACCTCTTAAAAAGCATTTATTCGCTTGAAATTCTTAGCACAATATTCTAAGAATTTCACAAATCAAATTTTTCTATTATTTTGGTTTTCTCTGTTATTTTGGTTAGGCTTCATAAAAATTAATACAACTTTAAACTTGCCAAATACATTTTCATCGATTTTAAATTGTAACCGGTGGTATGGTAAACCATCTATAAAAAGTTTGTCAGGAAATGTTTAAGCAATTAAATTGTTGGTAGCTAAAAGTGCAATAAGTCCAGGAATAAATTTGTGTCGCGAATCAATAACCAAGCTCTTTTTTAGCAAAATGTCTTCCACTCGGTTCTCGAGTTTCGCTTTGAAAGCCTGTCACGAGAGAGAGAGAGAGAGAGAGAGAGAGAGAGAGAGAGAGAGAGAGAGAGTGTGTGTGTGTGTGTGTGTGTGTGTGTGTGTGTGTGTGTGTGTGTGTGTGTTCATGGCCCACCGAAACTGGCAACACTGTTGGCAACATTTAATACATTACTGTAGTTGGAAAGAGGTTTAAGCAGTAACACTTCATAATAAGGCTAACATATAGGAAAATCCATCATATATTTTTAATTCAAATGAGACGTAAATTACGAAATATATTTCAATATACATTACTTTTAAGGCATTATAAAAACTCATTTATACTATAATAAACACACAAGTCAAGAAATATTTATTTTACATAACTTATAGTTAGTCAATATAATTTTTAATATTAACTAAATAATTAAAAATAATTCAGCTATTAAAAATAATATTACTATTTCGATTCAAATCAATGTTACGAGCATAGACATAAAAAGAAAAAGCTTCATATACTGTTAAAAAAACTAAAAAAGAGTATAATTTTATTTTACGTAAAATTTTTTTGTCGTTTTAATATTTTATTTAGAATATTTTTATTTAGAATATATATAGAGAACGGTATTTCGCAAACCCTACCGCTTATAAATTACCTGCAGCGAGGCCTAAAACAGCAGCCTGCAGCGATAGGCCGAAGACTCGCCGTTGTCGGCTCTACAGATATTGAAATAAATGTTTTCGAACCGCCGCCATAGCGAGTTTGCTTTCCAGCGATGTCTCTTACTCGCTAAAAAAAGGTGCTGAAAATCCAACAGTCACAGAGGACGAGTTGTCTGATGATTTACTGCAAGTTGAAGCAACCACTTCATTACTCACAATTAGCTCTATGTTCACAGAAGTTTGCAGAACAAAGATTAATGTTTAGAAGTGAAGATGATTGAGGGGTCTACCACTCCACTCTACCAATTAAAGTTTCCCAACGCATTTTGACGTATGAGAACAATTAAACATTTACACCGAAGAAGCGTAAAACGATAATATTGAAAGATTTGTATTTGCTAAAAATGTTAGGCTATTTTCCAAACGTTAGACACCTTATTAATTGTTGGGAACAATGAAGTGTAAGATTTATGTTTGGTTTACAAATATTAAAAAAGTTAAATTGGATTTATGAATTAAAGTTATGTGGGCCATGCCATAAATGTATTTATAGCACGGTTGTTATTATTGCCGTGTTATTGTTTTCTAAGGGACAGCACCTCACTGTGCAACAGAGATTGCAGAGTGACGGGGAAATAGAGAGTGAAAGCAGTGGTAAAGAGTGGGGAGGGTAAGGGGGAATAAAAGCAAGGAACTGGGGAGCGCATTTTGAGTGTGTGAGGAGTAGCGTAGTTTCCGCCCAAGTAGCAGCGTAATTATTTGTAAAAAATCATGGGTTTGTGTTTCTCAAGACTAAAGGGCCTATTGCCAATAAAAAATTAAAAAAAACATTTATAATAAATAAATTATCATAAAATGTATTTGTAAACTGTAATAAGAGTTATTGTTTTAGTTTGTCAATTAATATTTTTAAATCCATTAGCGAATTTTCACTGGTCACTAGACATAGTAAAAGACAATCTTTTTATCGAAACAAATGTTTTGTTTTAAGTCAAATTCCTTGTTTCAAATAATTTTGTCACATAAAATATTTTACAGATTGAAACTCAAGACAAGCATTGTTCTATCATCAGAACGCACCCTCAACCCGTCAAGGGAAACCTGTGCTGTGAACGATGTTCATTCGTCAGGCCTGTCACTGTTCGTTAAAATATAGGCAGTTAAAATGCCTCATAATATAAATTTTGTAGTATATGCAATACTACAAAACTATATTATCTAATTAAAAAGGTAACAGGGGCGAGCATTTGCTATGTAACACTCACACGATTCTTCGCATTAATATCAGTTACAGACGGTGCGATAAAAAGTGAACTGCAGAAAGGCGTTTTTTTATTCAAGGCAAGCTCGTACTCTCTCCGCACACTCGCCTTCATGAGAAGCTCGTTCGCTTTTCAGACTGATTATTGTAGGCCTATAGGTGTTGCACTCTGGTATATATTTGTTCAATGTGTAGCAAATGGATTATAATTTTTTGGTTAACAGCAGGCTTCATTATTGTTACCGGTACTAACACGTTTGATTTTTTAATTCAATAGTAACTAGTTCAGTAATTGCAGTAATTCAGTTACTGGCTACAATGCAAAACCACATTTTTACATGTTTACACGTTTTCAAAACGAGGTCCGTATTTTGAGAGTACAGTTAGCTGTTTTCATTATATTAGTTCTTTGCCATGATTTTGAATTCCATAAGACTCATGATAAAACTTTTAAAATTCAAAAAGATTATGACAAAATAAGATATTTTCCTGGCATAGAGACCTGTAAAGATATTATTTTTATCCCAGAAGAACAGTCTTCGACAACCTTAGTTTTACAATGTTATCTGCTTGAAGTTTGAAGAAAATTGTTAGAGCCTTTTTAGAGATCCGCGTGCATACATACGTGCAAATATCTTACTCGTATTAGAGTTTAGGATACCATCTGAGTGGGGTAACAATTTCTGATGTGATGAGGAACAATACTTAACTTTTGTATAGACAGGTTGACAAAAATTGCTGACAACAATATTAAACCACTAATGAAAAAAAATATGTATCATACCGTATATTCATATGTATGGCTTCTAATTGGAGAAAAGTAGTGTAGTAAAATTAAACCAAAATATGGCTGGAAAATGAAATAATTTTTGGACAGCGAATTTTTGCTGAAATGTGTTCTATGCCATCCCCTGACCTCCCTCAGAAAAGTCCCCTGAAATCACCAGTGGGCAACATGCCTAAAAATGATGGGATGGCCCACGTGGAGTCAGAAATAAATCTTTCTTCGACCAATGGGTTTATGTACATCAAATTAAAGCTCTTAAGTAGTAGAATTTAATGCCGCAAACCCCATCTCAAAAGGTTGCCTGAGTCGAAAACGGCAGCCTGTCAAACTTTGAATAAAAATCAAATTTTAACCTAAACGCTTAAAATTATAATAATTTTCTAAATCCTTGTACTTTCGAGGTGCGGTTTGCGGCAAACGTTTGCTTTTACAATTACCTTTGAAAATGCGGATAGCTAGTCATATGCTTATCATACTACCCTTGAACCACCCTCCACATGGACGTTCCAAAGGGGAAGTTAAAAAAAAAAATTCTTAGTCCATAGCCATGCTATACATAATTTTACAGGTCATAGTAAGGAGAGTACATAGCCGAAAACCAGACCTCAAAAGGTCAAATGTGTCGGAAGTTATTGTATTTCAAAGTTTTGATAATATTATTTTATTCTAAACTTTAAAAGCCTGTCATTTCACTCCCGACAGTTACATTGAGGTCCGGTTTACGACATTGTATTCTACATTTTAAGACCTTTAATTTGATATATATATTCTGGAATTTATTTAATTTTAGTATGCTTAGTATCAAATTTTAATGTAACTCCTTAGGGACCAACCCCTCATTTTAAGCGTGATCCACATATGGAATTCCTGGGGACTTTTTTGAGGAAGGTCAGGGGACGCCATAGAACACATTTCAAAAGAAATTGTCTTTCCAAAAATTATTCCATTTTCCCCGACTAATTTTACTACACTAAAGGGTTAATTTTTTAAATACATCATTTGTACATAAAGGTTTGCAGTCCATAAAATACAGGTAAAAGCTTTGATGAAGGCTTAAGCGTGTGGCCCCGTACAGCAATAATGAGAGCAGAGTATAATTATTTCCTGCCTAAGTGATAAAGGAAACCACGTGAAACGGAATGTGCGCAGTTTACTCTTGTAATTATTTGCCTCCCAGACCAGCTATAAACGTCTCTGTTGTTTCAACTCTAGAGATCATTAAAATACTATTATTATAACAATGCCTTTTTGAGTACGTAGTACAGGTATTCTACAATGTGGTAAAGAACACTCAGATTTATTTTCAGTACTTACTAAGATTTTAATTTAAAATTTATTTCCATAGCCCCGAGATGCCTTTTATTCTGATAATCGTTTTTACGATTTTGAACAACAACTACATGTTCTAACAGGATGTAAAAGTAACATAAATTAAAAATTAAGTCTTATAAAATCTTACTTATTTTTTTAGTTACAGCAGTAAGTAAGCACATTTCAACCATATATAATAATTATAACTATTGTGATTGAATAAACATGCTGGTGTATCGAGTAAAATAAAGTTTTATTCTTTGTTCAGTTAAACGATCCAAATCGGTACTGACCTAAAAACCTGAACAAATACTACTCTGCATCCTTCTCAATTCGCTTTCTTGTATTGGGGATTTTTAATAAATTTTTTATAGTTAAATTCATAATTGTTTATAATAAAAAAAACCCAGCAAGTGGTCCCCTGTTTTGTTCATCAGTCAAAATATTTGACAATTGCATGGACTTTTTTATCATAAGATTACGAAAAGGTAAAACATTTTAAAGAGAATAACAAATAATGAATGAAATTAGCTTGGATCGGGATTAAGTGTTCAAAGCAGTTCGAACAGTTTTCTTCCGTTTCTGGTCCTTAAGCTCGTTAGTTTATAATTCCACTATAAAAGCATAAAATTGTGTTAACGTGAATAATTCTTAGTAGTTATAATGTTGTGCTATACTTTTAAGTATGTAACATTAGTGTTAAGAGTCTTCTTAACAATGTTTTACTAAAAATAAATTTATACAGTAATAATTTTGTTAGTATAAATAAAAATAAATCTTAAAATTAAAGCAAATCGAATTATTTTTACGGTACTGACAATTATGCTGTCACATGTTCAAACTTTGAATGTATGGCAGCTCTAATGTAATGATTAACTAAATGGTTTCAAAATTTAAATTAAATTTCTTGTAAAGGCATACGAAACAATGGAATTCAATGCTATGTTTTTTCCCCGAAAGCTAAAGGTTGCTAGTAGAAACCCGATTGCTGTACCAGCCCAAAGGTGAAGTCGATTCTTAATGACTTGTCATACTCATATTTACATTTTTATAATTAAAATTTAACAAAGTTGTAGTTTTGGTTAAACTTTTCATCTGGTTGTATGTTTTTTTTTTTTTTTTTTTTTTTTTTTTTTTTTTTTTTATGAATGTGAACTTTTATTTTGATCAACTGCAATTGGAGCAAACGTGGCATTTAAACTATTACATTTTTTTTAAGGACAGAAACAAAATGTGCTGGAATGTGGATATGTCTGCTCTCTTACAATCAGCCGTAAGTCGTATATTAGAGACGCCAGCCTGCTAACAGTGAACAAACGCCTAAGAATCTAGTGCTATTATCCTGCTTGATAAAAGTCCAATATTACGTGTACAAACAATACCTAAAGCATCTTATTTTCCAAATTTATTAATCAACAAAACATTTTTCCAAACTTAAAACAGCTAAGTTGCCAACAAAAGAACAGCTTTAAAAAACGAATTGATGATTTTAATAAACGTTAAATATACTATGAATAAAATATCTTAAATAAAGGAAAGCTGCTCGAGGCGGCGACCCCTACTTATCAAGATATTTGGATATTTGGATAAGCCCGCTCAGGCTGCAACATAGAAATTGAATACCGTACGTTTTCTCCGGGGGGAACTCCTGGTGATCCAAATATATAACGTTTTATCCTCCTTGTGAGTGATGCCTGTGTTTTATATATTTCTTCCGCCCCGCATTGTTCGTGTTGTGTTCGAACCGGAAAACTGTAAAGTATTATGTCCCTTTCACCTATGTTATAGGATAAAGTTGTTTCCGTTGTTGGTGTTCGTTGTACTAAGATATATTCATGGAGGACAAATATTTGTTTAAACATATAAAGGTAACGATATCTTACACCAGAGTAAATTGACCTTTCTTTGTTGTTATCCTGGTTGGTAGTCAACGTTTAGCTATTACATGTTAATAGCTGTTAACGAGCAAATAAAGATTGCCCAAAGATATTTTTACTAAGAAAATCGTAGAATTTAAATTAAATCAACATAACTAAAGGAAGGGTATTTATTAAACGATAGTCAAAGTGCTCCCATTTTGTTTTCTTTGATTGAGCAATTGAGTGTGTTTATTGGACTTTGTTTAACCTTAATCAACACCAAAACCAAATCTTCTGGCTGTAAAACTGTGACTATAAAAATCTCATACTATACAAACATAGATGAAATATAATAAAACTATACAATGGGCATACTGTAGTCAGTTAAACTTTTTATATGATGATCACAGTTTAAAATAAATACCTAACAATTTAAAGTATTGCAATAATTTATCTCTCATTGTACTAGCTTGAAAGACAAATATTTATTTAGGTTCTAGACCAAAAACAAAGAACATATTCGCTAAACTATAAATACAGGGTGTTTGGTAGCCACTGTCAAAGGCTTTAAGGGGTTATTATGCATTTTTAATGCAACATGAATATGAAATTTAGGCAATTATATCCCATTCCACCTTCCAGTAACAGTAATATTTAATTTTGTATTTCTCGACATTCCCCAACAAAATCTCGTTTCTATCACCAATTACCAAACTTGTTGAATTTTTATGACATTTTTAGAAAGTACACCAAATTTCCTATTAGAATAAGTGCATTTTGTCTCAATTAAGCCCCCTTGAACCCTTATAAAATATACTTGAAAACAAAAGTTTGCAAAGTTGAGAAAAAGGGCATTATAACTTTTTGGAGAAAGTTTTTTATGCTTCAAGCTACAAACTGTCAAATTTCACTAAAGCTGTTCCACATTTTAAGTTTTAAAATGATGTACTATAAATGACGTTTCCTATTTGCCTAAGGGGCGAGAATTGGCGTTAAACTTAATCACTGACCGGTTTTGCATTGAAAATTTATCAATGTTGAAAATGATCACACACTATACATGGTGATAATCAATTAAGTCTGGAACTCATTTAATAACTTTTACACCACAACAGATAAAAATACCCAACTTCCACAAATTATCACAGATGATGATAACCTACTTATCAGAGCCACAACATACAGGATGGCCTCTCTGGGAGACGGACTACTACTAGGAGTCAGTCCAAAATCTTAAATAAAGCATATTTTCATATGTCCATAAAATAAAACCTTTGTTTGGCAGAGTCTAATGACGCAACCTGCACTTCAAATGGTTGACCTACTCGGAAAAGGCACTAATTCAAACTTTCCATTAAAATTATATGACAAAAACTTCACGCAATAATCTTCAGAAATATTCGACCTTTAAACGGGTAGTTTGTGAAATCTCTAAATTTTAAGGCGTTTAAATTTTTTTATGATAAGAACCAATGAAGTTTTCTTTAAAACCTCATTGTGGACGACCCTTGAATGATGTTTGTATAAGCTATCTAGGTTATATATTTCATAAAAAAGGTCAATAATTATATTTTAACGCCAATTCTTGCCCATTAGGCAAATTGGAAAATCACACCTAGTATAATATTTTTAAGGGTAGAAAGTGGAGAAATTTTTGAGATATTTGACAGTTTGTGACTTGACACCTAAAAAAACCTTTCTACAGCAAGTTATGCCCTTTTTCATCTTTTTTCCAAAATTTCGTTTTCAGGTCGATTTTATAAGGCTTTAAGAGAACTGAATTGGGACAAACTGCACTTATTCTAATAGAAAATTTGGTGTACATTCTAATAATTACCATGTGTTCGGTAAATGGTGAAAAAACTATATTTTGATGGACAATGTCGAGAAATCAAAAGAAAAATTGAAAAAAAACGACTTACTGGAAGGTGGAGTGAGATATATTTGCCTAACCAGTTTGTTCTTGTTGCATTTTACATGCATCCCTTAATTTTGTTGACACTGATTACCAAACACCCTATATATTTAAAAATGTGATTGAAACTAAAATAACGATGAAGTGAATCTACCTTAAATAAAACTGTTGAAGTTGAGTTTTATTTCGAAATATGTTTTATAACAATCAATAATAAATATTTTCAATATACGTATCTTTATAAAATTAATTATCCTTTAACGCAAGCAATCTTGAAGGCTATTACCTACTACGCGTACAACATGCCATTACTATAAAACTGGCTAGGAAAATTAATATTCTACGTGCACTGTAAAACCAATTGAGTTGTCCCGGCGATTGCTATTCATTCGGTAGGACAATTGTGAGTGATTTCATCATTTATTCATGGCGAATCTATATCTCCCACAAGAGGAATTCTAATGCAGTGACTAATTCAGTTAAACCGTAAAAGTATACACGCTCGTGCTAAACTCGGGCTGAAAAAAATAGCAGTCCTTTTTTTGAAAATGTATTAAATTGCTAAGAAAATGAAAACTGATATTGTACGATAATGTAATAACGATTATTCTTTCATGTATCATATGACCTACCATTTTTTATAAAAAAATACATAAAAAGATTGACTATTTTATGGAAGATAGTTTTTTTCTCGTTTTTCCACATGGGAGTTTTCCGTGAAAGTTCTTTTTTCTATAAGTGTTCGATCGAATCTTACTACTTTCATTTGTGGTCAAGTGTCATTCAACTTTTTTTATTAAATTTTAGTCTCCTTGTATTTAATTTGTTTAGCCTCTAAATATTATGTACAAACTATTTAAAAACACCTTTAAATGTTTGGTTCCTAGTAAAAATATTTTACAAATCGATTACAATCGAAGTATGGTAGTTGTACAGGGTGTAAAAAAGTCTGTCCCCCCCCCCCTTTAATTTTTTTATTTGTTGAGATAAACAAATATCGTTTGGGGGATAATAGTAACATAACACAAAGTACCTTTTGACGTTATCAATAATTTTTAGTCTTGCCAGTGGGACGGCCCACCAGGAGTCAGAAGAAAATCTTAAATGTAAGCATAGGTTGATATGTACATCAAATTAAAGGTCTCACTTAGCAGAGTACAATGCCGCAAACTAGACTTAAAAAGGATGACCCGGACAGAAATGGTAGGCGTTCAAAGTTTCTATTAAATCATATGGGTAAAAATTAAAAATGCAATAAACTTTCTTAATAATCAACCTTTTGACGTCTGGTTTGCGGCTAATAACTCCTAATGCATAGACGTTTAAAATTATGTATGTTATGACAAAAGCCGAAGCATATCTCTGTAGACTTCATTGGACGTCCCATAGAGGGATGTTTAAATTAAAAATTCCTTAGCCTCTGTCACATCATACATCATTTTAAACGTCTTTGCATTAGGAGTTATTAGCCGCAAACCAGACGTCAAAAGGTTGAGTATTAAGAAAGTTATTGCATTTTTTTAATTTTTACCCATATGATTTTAATGGGAAACTGAACGCCTACCATTTCTGTCCGGGTCATCCTTTTTAAGTCTAGTTTGCGGCATTGTACTCTGCTAAGTGAGACCTTTAATTTGATGTACATATCAACCTATGCTTACATTTAAGATTTTCTTCTGACTCCTGGTGGGCCGTCCCCCTGGCAAGACTAAAAATTATTGATAACGTCAAAAGGTACTTTGTGTTAAGTTACTCTCACCCCCCAAACGATATTTGTTTATCTCAACAAATAAAAAAATTAAAGGGGGGGGGACAGACTTTTTTTACACCCGGTATATCGGAAGAGGCCCGGAGTGGACGATAAATTGCAATCATTTTCCTTTTCTGTAAATTCATAGCTTCAATTTGTTCGAATGCAAAATTTGTAAATAAATAAATAATCCAGCTGTTGCCTCCATGGATGTTACAGGTAAGTTAGCCGTAAAACGAAGCTTATCAGGGCACAGTTTGCTGCAGAGACAATAGAAGATATCCACTCCCTCCCCACTAAACGGTCTAAATTGATTAATGGCTGGCTGACTCTCAGTCAATTAATTGCTGAAAACAATGCCTTTGATACGGTCTCCATCCTGCCTGCCGTCGTACTGCAACTCCGTATCCGACTTGGGCTCACACGGGACATCCTTTGTGGAAATTAATACACTCTGTTTTTCTTCTTTTTTGTATAAATACATTTTTTGTATGATACTTTTAATATTGTTTTATAGTTGAATTTTACATTCCCGAATTAATGAGGGCAATACTTATTTACTTACTTATACATTTTGTAATAGTTGTCCAAAAGTTTCGCACGGGATTAATAATTTTTGAAAGCAGATCAAGTTGTAAATTTGATACAAGATTCTTACGCTCTATCTAAAAATCTAATTTTAAAGGTACATGACAGAGGGACGGCCCATCATCGCAGTAAAACTAAAATCTTAAATGTAGCATAGCCCAATATGTAGGTCGAATTATAGTTTCTCAATATTAAGAGAGCTAAAATGCCTTAACCGATCTCAAATGGGTGACTGACGAAAACGGAAGCCAATCAAACTCTATGAAAACCATAATAACAAAACTTTAATGCAAAAACCTACGAAACTCTTAACCTAGTTAGGTCTAGTTTGGGACACTCAAAATTTCAAGATGATCTGGATTTAAAATTTCAGAAGATGATGTTATGATGTTAACAAAATTATGAAGTTGTCTTTACAAATTCTTTCAATTTGTCACAGCATTCATAGTTTCAAACGCTTGGAACGAAGAACATTATTCCAAAAACCATAACGAGTGCCATATCATGGAGTATCTCGAAGGTTATTTTAGTTTTTTAAGGTTTTGTTTATGCAAACTTTACATAGCTACCATTTCTGTCTCGGTCGTCTGTTCCAGGTCCGATTTACTGTATTATTTTATGTCAAAATGTGGCATTTAATTTTAATTTTAAATACATATAAACTCATCAACATTTGCGTCTGACTAATGGTTGGCCCGTCCTTGACATATCTAATAACTAACGGTCTCTTTCAAAATGTATATTTTTAAGCGTAAAAATTGTATGCCAAGTTTTATTGCTCGAACTGCCATTGTTCAAAAATTACTAAGCCCGTACGGGACTTTTTTTCCTTTAATATTAACTTTTTTGATGTATACACTTCTCTACTGAAATACATCTTTTACGTCAGTAATACTGAAAGACATATTTTAGTAATCGTGCGCTTGAATGCGTTATTCACGGATAAAGATAAAGGCAATCCCCATCATTTTGGAAAACGATCTACCCTTTAATAAACATCAACAGACTGGTTGCATTTGCTTTATTAACATTTTACATATACTATATTTTATTCTATGCTGCTGTATGATAGATATGTTTTGTTGCTTCGATTGATGCGATTGATATCGATTCATTTAATTTATATTGTTTTTGAGTAAGGAATCTAACAGTTTGCGCTAGTTGAAATATAAATAATCTAAAACAAGTGATAGTTTCAGTGTATAGTATGCAATTCAGTTTAAAAAAACTCAAAAAACTTTAAAAATGTAATTTTTATTAGTATTACTGTAGTTTATTTTATTTTTACTTTTGATCAAAGTTATTTCAAATGGACTTATCATTTTGAATATCCCTGTTTTCTGCTTATGAAATCCACATGTGAACTTTTCTAACAAGTGTATGTAACTTTTACTTTCCGAACACTCTAATTAATACACACTTTAGGCGCTATTTGATTAAGAGACATGAGCAACTCATTATTTAAGTCGTAAAGTATATGTTTGGGTTTTATTAACTGTTTACATATAATAATACAGTTTATGCATATTAAAAAAGATCCATTCACTGTTTGATAACGCGTGTATTCTTTAAGCTGAATTTTATAAAGATAAATAAAATAAAAATTCATAATAATGAGTCTATAGTGAAAGTCTTGCAATCTTTATTAAGGGTATCTAAATGTATAGAGTATTTCATGCAATGAATGTGGTAGTTTTGTTTCCTTAAACTGTCCCTAAGCCTTTCCAGATGATTATTGAACACAAATGGAATTTGTACCTGTAGAGTCCATCTCTTGATTCTGTTTTATTTAACACAGATGAAGGATGAAGTAGGCATATGTTCTCATCATTATTAATGTTTTGAATATCAATGTTTTTGAGTTTAGGTTCAATTTCGAACGTAAAGATGCCAGCTTAAATTGGCAAACCTATGCTCAACTGTATTGTGCTGGATAAAATCAGATTCAAACTACAGCTTATAGGTATAATAACTTGTTCTAAAAATAATAATACCTAACATATTGACAGTAGCACTTTTTCGTTTATTTAAAATAATTTGTATGTGTTGTCAATGCAGGCTAAAATTTGTTTTTATTTGTTAAATTTACCTCTTGCCGTGTCCGACGAAATTCCTACACAATAAATGGGTAGAAAGTGGATGACCTAAGTTTGCAGAATTTAAAATTTAGAAACTTTATTTGTGAGTGTTACCTCCTGAATAAAATATTCAGGCGCTAATAAATGAGATATTAGTGAGAAAACCTAAGGTTACCTAACTTCATTTCCAAATTGAGGAGAATTAAGTAAAAAAACCGAATTTAGAAACGTTGCCATCCACACATGATTGGAACTTAATCATTAATTATTTTTTCCAAATCCGGCGAATCAGTCAAAGCACTTAAAATGTTTACTTGACAAAACACGTTCTTATAAATATTATATTGATTGACATTAACATTAGAGTTGACCGAGTTGTATTTTTCTTTGCTATTTTACTTTTCTAAACGACTTTATGTCTGGCATTCCTTAAAGAATGTTGATACTTTTTACTTCTTTGAAAATTTGAATCAAAGAACGGTTTATTTAATGATTTAACGCAACACATATTTTTTAAACCAACTATTTAAAGTAATAATTTTATCCTCGCGTGGCCGGGACCTACCGCTCATGGTGGAGGGTAGCGCAGGCCGCGGCGGTGGAGGACGCTAGGAGTCGGTGCATGGATGCTGTTCCCGAGGCAACGGCCACTGCCACTGTTGTGACGGCGGCGGCGGCCGGCCGGTGGCGAGACAGATGCGCGCGCACACTCCCCTACCTGCGGCACCACCTGCGTGCTCACCTGCGATGCATACTGCATACCCTAATGTGTGCCGGCTGTGGACGTTAATCCGTACACCTTTGAGTGCTCTCCTGGAGTAACCAGTGCATGGTGCATTTAGTAATATACATAACAAAGTTGTAACACTCAAAGATGTGTAAGTAACTGCCAGCTTAAGGGTAATGTTATGGGTCGGGGTTTTCTTAGCCTTGGACATTTATGCAATGAAGAGGTGTCATTATAGTACCTCTTTAAAATGTAAACCAAATGGCGCAACGCTTAAGGCTAGTTCAAATATTTACTGCGAAATTCGTGACTAGGAAAACCGGCTTTTTGAACTGGCAGTTGAATAATATATGTTATTGTTTAAAATTGGTTTTGGGGTTACAGTCATTACAATAAATTATAGATAACATAAAATTAACACAGCGATTAAGCATACGTGCTCTGCAATTTACAACTACCGTGCTGTGTTTAGTCTTTCAAGTGAACAGGTACAATGAATCGGTTCGAAATTCACTATTGATTTCATCGCCATATATTAAACTCACTTTTTTACTTTTATTGGGTACGGTAATCATTTTTTATGGAAATACAATGTTCTGAATTTAGTATTCCGTTTCATTGTTGTACCGTAGTTAGTTTTAGTTAGTTTTATTTCTCGACTGTGAAACTTATTTTACACTCTATTAATGGGACGTACAAAATACCTAATACTTGATATTCATACTTATAACTAAGCGATGCTTAACTAATATTAAATTACATTAACGTCCCCTGCGTTCCCGATTCTAACCAGAATATAGGCTTGTGAAGTCAAGAATCTTTAGAATTTGTATTATAAAACGTAGTTTTGAAATTTTGTGTGGCCACTTTCATCACAACGCTTTCAACTGTAACATTAAAGACACAATATATAGATACCATTCAATTTCAATCAATTGTATGTGTTTACTAATCAATTGTAACTAACGTGTAAGCTTTACCTACAAAGATAACAGTAAATATTAATTACTTGGAGACTAAACGGAATTTTGCATACTCCAAGTTTATATCCCAATGCAAAAGATAGCTGATGTTTTACGGCAGGGAACGGGAAAGATGAATGATAAAACATCGGTGAAAAATTCAATAGCTGTTACGATGTCCGTTTATACGAGGAGATACCGTCGCGCAATCGTTCACGGCAATTCAGTTGTTGATCGAACGAGTCTCGGCGGAGGAATATAAACTTGCTGCCGAGAGAAGAGCCCTCTCACATAATATATATTTTCTCAATTATTTTTTTTTCGCGGAAGAGTCGATTAAAATATAAAGTGAACAGAAATTACTTTGTGCATATTTATTGAAAACATGAGTTTAAATTGCCAATTTATTATTTATTAGTTTGGAGGGTGCAGAATTTTGAAATCCAAACGTTATGAAGAGCATTGTTTGTAAACACAGAAATTTTAAGCACTGTATATTACTTACCTTTGCCAATATGTGACGGCTCGTGCCGCCAGCACTCCATATAGTAGCGATTGTCGAGACACTGGCCACAGTGCGGTATCCGACAGCCTCCTTCTAGAACGTTCTCGAATCGGTTCGCGAAGTCGAAAGATTCTGAGGCTGTCTTTCTCTCACTCCCCGGCTTGGCAAGGAAGAGGTGCCCTTTCGGATCCTGATCATCGCGACCAAAATGTCCAGATAAGTTTTAGTTTAGTTGGGGGTTTTCAGTAGGCTAGGGATGAGCGGGGGAATGATAATTAATTAATTAATCTCAAGTACAATTACTATGTAGCCAGTCAATAAAGGCTGTAACTGGTTCTGTAGAGGTAGTCTGGAGCCATAACCTTAACGCTCATGTCGTTTCACGACATGGGCCATCAGCCATAGGATGGGTTTTTAGATTTCTAGATACAGTTCATTATTAGATATTCACCTTGCAATAATTTAGTATAGATAGATTATAATTAAGACACTCATCAAAATGGCTGATAGGTTCTTGGTTCTGTGCTTGGCAACGATTGTCCCTGGGTAGTACCCACAGTATGCCCTTCAGATACGTTTCCTAGGTTCAGTCAATAAGCCCACGAATTCCCAGATATCTCATTTCACGACAATTAAACCTCAATCCTCAACCATCTCCATAGTCACCCTTCAGTTAATCACCAACAACCTAGAGATGACTAGTCAGCCCATTCATGTTGTTGCTCGAGCTCAATAGGTCCATCAATTACAGTTGGCCAATAGCTACTCACTGAGTTTTAGTTCAATACCACCATAGGTCCACAATCTGCTTTCCGAATACCCATTATCCATAGGTAACCACATATTACCGTTTCAAATAATATAAACCTCGAAAATACAACTTTAGTTAATATTTTAACGAATAAAAGTCTAATTTTCGCATTATGATAAAAACGTTATTCATCACTCGGAGCAAAAGTGTCTTTTTGATGCATTATCGTTTTCAAACCCGATTGCGCACCAAACAGACCCACTTTTGCTCCTAGTGATGGAAACTACTATATAACATGTTAGGGAAAGAAGGGCAGCCAAACAATGATACCAACGAGGGAAAATACCATTGCATGTAGGAGAAACTAGGATTATTACGCTAATAAGAGACAGCCATGTACGAAAATAAAGTGCTAGTTTTGTCCCATCTCGCTGATGCTTTTCCTAACGTATGAGCTCATGTCGGCGTGTTCAACAAGACTCGTCCATCAGAACAATTCAGGCTGCAATGTCATGTCCACGTTCTGCTTTTTCTAAGAGTGTAAGGGCAATTTTTCTTACATAAACATTAATTTTTCTTACATAAACATTACGTATTATTACGTATATTAGTTTCATTTCCTTTCTACAATTCTTTAAAATTTAAATTATTCATTCTTGTAAGACTCACTTCAACTTATTAAGTTGCAACATATCATCCAATATGGAATCTATGATACATTCCATTTGGGACATTGCGGCAAATTTCTAAATGCATGTTTATCAAGCTAACCGCTGTATTATAAATAGTTGAAGTAAGTAGAATTCCCACAGTACACCATAGTCTAAAATTTTAATAAAAGAGTAATTGATCTAAAATCGATCAAGTTCGTTTGAAATTTCTTGCAATATTATTTTAAAAACTGTAAATGGTAACCCTTCCTTGAATTATACTATACGTAATTTAAAAGGTAGGATAAAGAAGGAAATGGCAAACTCTATAAGTATCTGTCTCAATATTCTATAGCATAACAGACCAAAATAAAAATAAGCAGAGGAACGAACATAAAATGTAGGAGAACACATTTGAAACTTTTATAAAGGAAACATTCATAAAAACTATACTTGGTACGGTTCAATGTATAAATATAAAAATAACTTTTTATTGATACTAGTTTCCCCCATGGACCCCAAAAATGGGATATTCTAGTGGCTGCACAGAACTTTTGTAATAAAAATCCTTATTGAGTGATACCTTATGTAACGGCCTATCTATAAGATAATAATGATGAAACAGGGTCTTTATAAGATCCCGTTAAAAGTTTTTGCCGATTGAAGTGTGGTCCATTTAAATTAGAGATCTACCAAATTTTAGTTTATCTGGAAAAAAATTAGATTTAAATATCTAGATGAAATATATAGATATGTGTTATTGCAACAGCTGTCAAAATATAATGATTCAATCTGTTACCGTTTTTCTATAAGTTTAAACATTTAAAAGCCCTGAGGGGAGATATGAATTATTTTGTGGGTTGGGTTTCTACTCATCTACAGGACATCGAACGATATGCGCGGTTTCTCTTTCGATGTACACAGGCTGTGAAAGAAGGAGTATTTTTTCGCCTTTCCTATTAATAGCGGGTGTCCATAAAGTCTTGCCCTGATACGGAAACCGAATAGCCTAGTATGAACATTATTGATGGTAAGATAAAGTGTTATTTTCAGTTTTAACAAGTGGCTTGTCGAGTTTTTTACAGCCATGCACAAACTTACACTTCTACGTTAGAATCTTGGGTACATGTAAATCTTAAAGGCAAATTTGAATTGGTTTTAATTGACAATTATTTCGATTTCAGTTAACATTTCCTGAATAATGGAGGTCAACGTATTTATTATATTCTCTATTAGAGTTTCTAAATTAGGAACTGTTGAAGAATAAACCAAATATTTGACAAAATCAGAGAACATTAAGAAATCCGGAGAGGTTGGGCGTAGTAAACGAGGTGGCAATTTATTCGGGAAACCGCGATTTGGTTTTATTTTGTAATATACAGGGTGTGCATGAACTCTCTACCGACCTCTTGAGGTATATTGAGACAAATGTATAATTGAAGAAAAATAATCAATACTTTACAACTTTTGTTTAAAAAAAATGGTGGCTGTTTAAAATCTTTAACAATTAAATTGCATAAAAACTACATAAGGTAGCAAAGTTTTATGAATCAACGATGTAAAGATTATAGAAATTGCTTCATAAATGGGCGAGATGAGCGATTTTAATAAAAATATTCTCGCATCTGAGCGGGCTGCCGCTCGAAAACTGAGTCCGAAACGCCAGCTCAGCAATGGATCTCATAGCAAAACTGCTCCCGGGGACGCGGGACGATCTGACTAGCTTCAGGAAAAGCAATGAAAAATCAGGAAAATAAATGGCGGCTGTACGGTTGACTATTTAGTTTTTGGAAATTTTAAATATTATATTTTGATTGTCTTTAGCCAGGTCAGGAATAATACCCTAAGAGGTCGGTGGAGAGTTCAGGGACACCCTGTATAAGCAAACTAAGTTGCTATCAGTCGGCTGAGTTTACTTATTAGAAAATTAATTAGAAAAAAACTAGAATCCATTCCTTGAAAATAATAAATGTAAGATTTTTGTGGCTGTACAGTAGAGCTATGAAATAAGAACATGACTTAGTGGAAACCGGTGATAGAATGATACAATCAGACGTAACGTACTCTATAATAAAATTAAAACTTCACTACTAAAAATTAAACAAACAAACTGAAGCGAGGCGCGTTGACACAAGTTGACTGGATCTTTGATTGATGGACCGGGCAGATGATTCATGTTCGTGTTGGAGCCATTCGCGAGATGCAATGGTCAGGCTAATGGCAGCTTGTCCATGTACCGGGATTATACTCCAATCTGGCCAATCTGTTGAGCTTAAGCCTCGTCACAGCGGACGTTAAGAACTCTATGTTTTGATCCGCACCTGCCGTGCAAAAGGTTTACCTACCGTTTGATGTAAATTGATTGCGATTACAAGTTAAATGTAATTGAGTAAATTCTTTAGTTTTTCTATGTTTGGCATATGTGTATTTTAAATTTAGGAGTTACTATCCAAATATTTCTCTACTTTCTGGTGTCTAAAAACAAAAATGTACTTTAAGCTAAGAAGAAATTTTTGTGTCATTTGTCACATTAAAAAGTTTAAGTAGCTCCACTAGAGGTATTTTGTAGAAAAGTCTAACTTTATCAAGACCTTTTCTTAGAATACAATTCTGTACAAGCTCTTTAAAATAATTAATAAGTTTAAAATATTATACTAAAATTGACAATAATAATCAATTTTATTGTCGTGAGGTATTCCGTTTTTCATGAAAACATAAACAGGCCAGAACTGATAATTTAAATAATTTACAATTTTATTTCTGCTAAAAACATATAGCTTTTATGGCTATTTATATAATTTTGAACTATGTTTTAAATATATTAATTTAATTTATTAAATTATTAATTGCCAATATTTGGATGCCAATGAAACACTTGAAATGAGTTCAAAAAAAAAAAAAAAAAAAAACAACTTTTAAACAACGAACGAGGACCAATTCAAAATTCACCGTTTCTAAAATTTAGAAATTTATGTTTCAAAATATACAAAATTTTGCATAGTATTCATTTTTACAGGAATATTTTCAACATAATTAATAACCTTGTAAGTTATATGTTTTTCAGCAGACTAACCAGTGTATATTACTTATTGTATCAGTTGTAGTCAAATAATGTTTTCATCAAAAAACGTAAGGCCTCACTACAATATAATTTTTATTATTAGAAATTTGATTACATATTTTTTAATTTATTTATAAGAAGTTGTATTAACTGTAACTTCGTCATCGTACATTATTGTAATATGTACAATAATGTACATATTACAATGATGTAATACATTACAAATATGTATCGCTGAGACACAACGCGAAGTTGTCTTTAGCAGTAAATCTGACGGTGATTCAAACAGGCCTACTTGTCGGATACTTTACAAGGTAAAAGTAACCTCCTATATTAAATTTAATTTTAATTGGGTGTTAATATATCTTTTCAATTGACGGTTATTTTTAAACATGGTGTATCTTTAAAAAGGCAACAGAGAGGTGGAAATTATGCAAATTCAAAGCATATGAAAAGGCATATTTAATGATGCCCTACTTTCCCATCACTTCATTTAGTTCTCGTTTCTGAATATTTTTACGCTTAATTCAGTAAAAGAAGCTTGTTTTACTTAGCTGTTATAAAAAAGTAATTGATTTGTTTGCCTTTGGGGATCTTCACAAATATCCGACTATTAATAATTAAAAACATAGGATAACTTTATATTTTAATAAAATAATGGTAAAATTATATAATATTTTTTAGCCTCACACTGATTAAAAGTTTTAAATTTCAATTTTCAAGTTTTTTTTTGTATTTTCTTGTTTCTAAAATAAACCTTATTTGTAATACGGAAATTTTAAAAAATATAATTTTTAAATAATGATAATTTCCGTTTGTAATACGGAATGTTTTAAAGGTGAAATATTGCATGACCACAGGGGGATTGTACGTCAGTTAAGTTCGTTTTGTTCTTTTAAAAATTGCATAAAGTGTACATAATTAAAAAAAAATGGAGAATCCGAAATTTGTATTGGTGAAATCACTCTAAGAAGAATAAGAAGAAACAAATACAGGTCTTTGGAGAAGTTAATAACTACTATATGACCGGGATATAGGGCGTTTGTGTGGTTTTAATGCCCTCAGGACAAATAAATTATTATGAAAAGAAAATACCTGCAAGTCTCTTTGCCAAACGAGCATAAAAAACGTATTATAATTGTTTTAGAAGGTTCACATAAGTATACAAGGATATGGTAAGTCTGAAAAATTACTTAATAAATTTGAAGACATTTAATTAAAATACTATGGATACTGATATTTATACCATTTGTTAACTTTTTAATATTCCAGCCTTTTCATTATAAACACATAGAATTGATTATTCCCATTTATTGTTATGTAATGTTGAATCAGTCAATATGTAAGTGTTAGTGTTAAGAAGGACTATGCCTCACAAGATGTTTAAAATGGACTGTTTCCATGTAATTGGGTTTTTATAGCCTGTATTGAAGCATGTATTAAATAAATAAATAAATAAATTATCGATTCGAATTGTAAAAATAATTTTCTTTAATATAAGGTAAACTCACTCCACCTTGTGGCAAAGGATAATGAAATATAGTTTTTAATGTAAGTGACACTAAATTCACAAATCAAAAGTAATTTAACTTAGAAATAAGAAAGTTCTGCATTGAAGTGTTAATGTTAGTAGTAAATAATATTTTTACATTATTGTAAAAAATATTATTGAACTATAAAAATATACATTGCCCTACTTTTTGTTTCTTTAAATATATACGATGGTTAAAAAATCAAATAAAACCTTCTTCAGTTAGTGTTATCGTTAATAAAACAGTTAAATGGAAAACGCAGGCACTTTGCCTTGTTAACAAGTTCAAGTTACAACAAACTTTTCCAAGCTGTTTAATACCCACACTTCTAAGCCTTAAAATCCACTTTGATTTGATATTTCATACCTTTGTTCAGCAGTTTTTTTCATTTAAAATCAAAACTAATTTTCAAAATGCATAAAAAAAAAATTAGCATAAACTATAATTAAATTTATTTTAGAATGGCAAGTAAACATCTTTTCGGTTAAAATTTTTTTATAAGAATAAAACCTTAAGGTTGTTTTACAAAATAATGAGTACGTTTTTCAATAAGTTCTGATGCGTTACGTTAGCTCTATTGAGTGCTGATGTTAGTTTATTACATTGACGTGCACAGTGTTTTCATTTCTCAATAACATTCATTTCAACATTTTTATAAAACGTAAAAAACTACAACCTACACCAATGCTACTTTTTTTGCTTGGTAAAGGAATTTTAAATTTTGCAGAAATAAGTATTAGACATCATAACCATACCCTATGGTTGAGGTTGTTTCTGAACTTATTTTTTTTGCTTTTTGCTTAAACCCAAATTTTATACAGAATCTACCCTTTAGGTTTTTTTACATTTTTATCTAAAAAATATGTTTTTTTTAATTTTTTTATTAAATATGTTGTTTATTACATGGTCTTAAACTTGCGTTAATCAACCTAGCTCATTTAACAACCTTGGCTTGCCCCTACAGTTAAAAATATTTAAAGGCACACAAAAGCAAAAAGTAAAACCCATTGACGCTGCTACGAAAAGGATCAATATTTTAACTTTCTCGATGAAATGTACCATTAATAATGGTTTTTGAGTGAATGATTCATCTGAATCGCTTAAGCAGATTATCTCAAATGCATTTATTGTTTAAATATTTTTGTATTGTAAGAATGTATTTAAACTCGATAATGCACATTAGATTATAATTCGTCAGACTGGTAATTTGTAATCCGCCACGATGACGCGGCCAGCGCGGCGCGGTGAGTGGGGGACAGACAGACCACAAACGCCACATCAACACTGCCGCAAACGTTCCTGTCATCCACGCTCGAACGAACCATTCATTTTAATGCTATGGTTCGTACACTGAGTTGAAATTTTACCACAAACCTTCCGTAGTGTATTGTCAATTGAACGATTGTACCCAATTAGCTTTTTTTATGGTGGCAGCATTATTAGAGCTGCATGGAGATTTACGGTACATCTACTAAACTATAGTTTTTTGTATGAAATAACGTAATTTTTAGGGGAAAACGTAAGATAATTTACTCGCACATTTTTAACACATTGAATTAATGTCATTTGTATTATGAATTATCTACTGAAGTAAAGTTGATTTTTGTAAATTTGTGTAAATTGCTGGTTTTTTAATATTTTCATTTAATGGTACGATAGTGAAAAAACTAACATGAGAAAAGTTCACATTAACACCTAATGCTCAAAGCTGAACTTACTTCCTCGTTGACACATTCGTTCCTTTCAAAGAAATATTTTTTTCCTACGACTGTCCGTGAAAACAGTTGTTTTACGCACTCAATACTCGTCGCAAAACAGGTGATTGCCGTATTCATTTTACTTTGCGCACGCAAGATTTACTTTGCGCACGATACATTTACTTTGCTCACTCCAGTGTTTAAACATCAGAACACAAAACAAATTGCATTAGCCAGCAAGGAAACGTTGATTAGTCAGGAATTAAGTTGGCAACACTGGATATAAACATCTGATCTATTGTTGTCCATGTGGTCGTTTTCGATTGAATCAACATAAACATAACCTACAAACCAGCTACAGGTGAGCGGTGAGCTACAGGCGTGTAAGTTAGGTGCGCAATGATCAACTATGACGATTTAAGTGACTTATTCCCTGACGATCTTGCTAAGACTGCTAAAACAGTGGCGTTAAATCTTCTGCATGAAAAATCCAATGAATTTTTAACTAAATGTATGAAGTGCATAATACTGGCTACCATAAATGTATATCACTATCTTGAGATAGGGACCTCACATAGTAGGTATTTTAACATGAATATTAAACTTTTATACTTATTTAAGAAATATTTGGCAGTCGTAGGAAAAAATTTAATATGCAACTCGTGCGAAAAGTGCCTTCACTGCACTCGAGAGAAATTATTCCGCACTCGCCTGCGGCTCGTGCATAAACATTTCTCTCGAGTGCAGCAAATCGGCACTTTCCGCACTTGTTGCATAAATAACTATTTTCATGTACCCACTACGTAAGTTTCTTAATATCTTCAATGAAACATAATATCAATTATATTTCTTAAAATAACTAACGTAAGTAATCAGTTGATTTATTGCACACCTCGATTCAAATGCTACAATATTAATGATTTTATTAACTTGACACAAAGTCATCTTCTCAATTCTTCAAGAAAAAAATAAATTTCTAATGGGTATTCCTCAGTCAAGACTGTTAGCTGAAGTGGGGTTTGTTAGCTGAAATATTCTTTCATAGAAGTTAATCAATTATCAATGAAATCACCAAAACCCATAAAAAATTAGAATAAACTATTAGTTTTGTTATATAAATGATGAAATGTATTTTGAAGGAAACAAAGAACAGTAAAAAAAAACTATCAATATACCTTAACTCATTAACTAAGACCATAAAAATTTACTTCACAAGTAGGCCTACGTAAAAAACGCGAAATCCTCTCCACAGAAGCTTTGATGAACGCATCAAATTCTGTTAAACATAGCTACAGTACCAGGATGCGAGGTAGAGATGAAATTGTTAACACGTAGTAAAGCGAAGAGCTTATTAGGGGCTAATGCGCCGTAGGGAGGTTCAGCTTCACAGGACATTACCCACACACGTGACAATGCCCTCCTCTTTTATGGCACCGTTGTCGCACGTGGGCATAGGTTGCTGCAACTTGATTGTTTGCTTTTTTTATTTGATGAAAATCAAGAATATTAAATCAAGAATTTCGTGAAAAAATAAATTGTGTTTAAATTTATTAGTTTACAAGGGTATTTCTTTAATCCTATGGCTTTCAATGAAGTGGGTAAACTAATTTAACCGACTTTACCTATTTAGATACATCACATCCTTAGAATAGTTATAAACATAAACCTTACGATTAACACTCTGTTTGTGAGAGTTTCATATGTATCTCGTTTTTGCTAGGTGAACAAGACTTGTACATTCATTAAATATTAAGTATTGAATATTAGAAAATCTTGAAACAGGAATTTACATAGATCTTCTATCAAAATGCTACATGTGATGGATGAATATATTGATAATAATTGAGTTCCATCGATTAATAATTAATAATTCCATCAATTATAATTTATTTTAATACATTACAATATGTTGTATTACGTTAGTTTTTTACAAGTAATAAATGTATGTTTAAACAAAATTTTTAATCTGGAAAGTACTGCAGTATTTATCACGTTACAATTTTGTGTTGTATTTGAACAAGTTTAACCTGTTGCGCGTTGCTGAGAACTAAAAAGTACAGCCAACAAATGGTACAGAAAATGAATACAAAAATATGCTTGAATTTGATGGCTTGTGAGCAAATTGCGTCTCCCATAGTAGGGGTTCAAAATTGTCTCATCAAATCAACTTAAAACCCTGAAACTCGTGAATTATTGAAACTGAGAAAGAAATAATAAGTTAATGTTAATGTAGTCTTATTTTCAATAATAAACATTTTCACCTTGATTTTAGGGAAATTAAATGTAGTTGAATGAAGGGAAACTTAACTGAATATAGTGTTAAAATAATCAATCAGTTTTCCTCGGCTCTTTATTTTTATTTAAATGACACAGTTATCATAGAAAAAGTATTTACCGTATAGAATGTCCACAGTTGTCAATGATAGTAATAGGAAAATTTTTAAAAATATATATATATATATTTTTTTTTTTGAAACAGTTACTATGAAAAGTTAGTTTGAAACCTATGTAATCAACGTGAGTGTTGACATGTCCTATTATTATTACAAAGCGGTTTTGTCTGGATATGCAGTTCTGAAACAATTGCCGCAGAATTAGCAGATGCGACGGCTTTACGTTGGTTATTTGATGATGACCACATCTAACATTCTGTAATTTGTGAGTTTTGGAGCATTTAACAAACATATGATAAAACTGAATAATCAAACTAAACTTTAAGATACATGTTGTTGCAATTTTTTAGAATGAGCAATATCATTCTCATTTTCCTAATGTTTGTAACATATGACTGTCGCAGGACAACTTTAAAGTTGATATTAGTAGCAAAAATTTACATTGGGTACAGCTGAACCCAATCTGACCAGCTCCAATCGATTTCTGGTGGCCAAAACCCCATATTCAATAAAAAAAATCTAAAATCCTTGGAGCGAAAAAAAACTTTGCCCGTACAAACAGAGCTTGTTTTAGAGTATAAGATAAAATATTGACGATTATACCAATAATATTAATTGAAATAATATTAACGATGATAACGAATGGAGATAACGATGGGTAATTATTGTAATCTGTAACATATTCTGATCAATTACGGAAACTAACTTGATTGACCATTTGACTAATTAGCTTGAGTAAACCTCTATCCAACTCTAATTGGGTTGACAACAACCAAACGTATTAACCTTGGTACTGATTTACGTAGGTCAAAATAAAAAAAAAATAAATAAATAAAAAAAAAAACTTATCTTTGTGTATTGGAAATTTATCTTGTGCAGCATAATGATATCCATTTTAATTTTAGTTGGTAAAAAATGCATTTTTATTAATAGTTTTTAAACATTTGTGATTGCGGTGATTTAGGATATGTTAGAAAGTTGTTGAGAATTATTTAAAGATTGGTCAGATATCTGGAAATGTAAACAAGAAGCAATTTTTAAGCGTGTAATTTTAAGGTGTTCTGCCATTGACTATATTTATAGTCAGTATTTTTTAGATATAAATTAGACATTTAAAAACAGAGTAATTTGTAAATACAATAACGTTCCGTCAGCAAATTATATTTAATTTTTTCTTGGGTATTTTATTTTGTATTGTTCGTAAGCTCTGTTTTCCTGACTACTATTATTAGAGACATAGAAAATGTGTCAGTATAAACCAGTAAACTGCAATAAAATGCGTTCCGGACTGGAATAAATGTCCCACAAATGCCACAGTTATTTCTGGTTGGACGTTATCTAACGGTGACGTTTATCACTAAGGTCATTTAGATTTTTACATTTTTAAAATTAATTGTAAAGTCCTCAACATTTTTTATATAAAATACATCTTACTTAATTTTTTAAGTCATCACGATTAATTGTTTTAACTGTAATGCCATTAGTTTGTATAGTTTTCCTGAAAATTTTTTGTTAACAACGAGTCGATAATTTTTATTCAAACCGCAACTTACATTATTAGAGAACGAAAGTAAAAGTAAAACGATGTCCATAATTATAATGCGAATATAGTACTTTCAGAAAGAGTGTATAAATTAACAAAAGAAAATTAATCGTGAGCTAGAGATCAAATAAGAATTTAAATTGCAGATTATCATAATTAATAACCACATTAATGACATCGCCTCTTGGATTTGGTTGTGACGTATGATTATTGTTAAGAGATTATGACCAATATATATATATATATATATATATATATATATATAAAATAAAAATAAAAAGGGCGGATAGTTATGATGATATCTATTCATCAGCGTACATATAAAAATACTTTGAGCTGTTTAGAAATAATTACATACCATCTACATCAAGTAAAAACAAGTATAGTGTCCAATAAAAATTCCCGTTGAAGTAACACGAGACAATGTTAGTCGTCTCCTGGAGCTCAGTAAGTATTTTAGTTATTTTAGGCATGTGTATGTTCAAACTAACACTATCCAATAGTTTCGGCAGTGACTGTCGCAGTCATGAATAGAAGTAGTCAATTTATAATGATCCTGTTCCCACTCTAAAGGGCGTTCAATTCATTGACGGCTTTGGCACGGCTTACGCTTTAATGTGGCCAATCAGTTGAGCTTACTTAAGAGTGAATAAACCTGCAAGGTCTGATGTGGGAAAAATGGAGGGTGAGCGGTCTAATAAATATCTTTATGTGACAATACAAATAATCTTTCATCATTCTACATGCTCATTAAATTTTACTGTATGACATATTTTTATACTCATGGGGTTTTTATGACGGTGTCAGCAACTAGGAATATATTGGATGCGGCCAAAATACCAGAAAAATATTCATTTTCTGCCCGACAACCCTACAAAGTGCCTATGTTTATAGACATTTTTTTAGCTACTAAAATTTTACCAAGATCAACTGATAACTCTAGGTACAAATCAATTGTTACATTTTCAACTTGGGGCTCAACAAAATTCATACTAAAGTGCAGCATCCTTTAGTCTGGCGAACGAGCTTGTCTTAATAAGGAACAAGCTTTTTTGGGCTCGGCATTTAAACTTATAAGTAAATAAATATTGACGTTAATTACGTCAATAACGTAAATTAACTACAGGTAGGTAATGACGTAATGTTTTATAATTTTACAAGTATACCGAGTGAACGCTCTGCTCCTGGCATTTTTTTTTATAAGCTATGAAAACTATCTAAGCTTAGATAATTTTAAACATAATTTTTTCATAAAAAGCAGGGAAAAGTGATCAAAGATTGCCATAAAAAAATGAAAATGAAAATATTATTAATAAGTCGTTTGCTTGAACCTGGTTGTTTACATAAAACCGAAATTCGTTGTTTAAGTTTTTTGAATGTATTTGAAAGTTGTTGTTATGAATGTTTTTTGAATTAATTCTTCAAGTTTTAATACGCTTGAAATTTTACAGCCGAGCTAAGTAATATATTTATAATGTAATAAAGAATGCAGGGAAAAGAATTAAAGATTTTTTTTACCTTAAACACGTTATACTAACTGTGGAACATTTGTATAACATTTTTTTGTAGAATGTTCGTAATCATTATAAAAAATTTATGCTAATGAGTTTTCACCAAGAAGTAGGCTAATTTGAATGTATTATATTTCCTTAGTCAGTTATTGAATTTGCTTGCTTTGACCCTATAACATATTATATCAAAATTTATTTATACTAAAAATACTTTGGATTATCCTATAAATAATGTATTCCAATTGTGAATTCACGATTCCAAAACGTGTGAATCGTTGGCCACAACAAGCACTCGGTTGGAGTGGGTTAGGTGGCTGTTCAAACGCCGCGTCAACAATATCAGCTAATGCCATAACAGTGAAACGCATCAACGTACAATACCTCGCCTTGTACGGTTGTATAAGACACCTCTTCAATACAGTTATAGTATCACCTAAAGGAAAACTGTGTTTCAAAACTCAGTACCATAATCCTTCAATGTAACATAGCGTTAAGACTTTAAATTTCAATTTACCCTAAAAAAACGCATTGTTGTTAACACAAGGAGAGGGATCAACAGTGCTAAAACCTGTTAATCTAAAATATCTTAGTCATTTTGTATTACACTAAACATACATTTTATTTGAAGATTAAATAAAGTATAATGCGATGAATATAATGCAAAATAATCATGAACACGATCTTAATTTGTCAAAGATTAATGAAAGTAATACAATTTAACATATCCAAGATTTTCGTCGAAATTTATTTAAGGAATAAACATGTTTAAACATGAAAATTTAACATAAACATTTAACATAAACATTTAAGGAATAAACCATCGTCATAGACATC